>JAJOOO010014491.1:0-14892 GCA_029582685.1 Solanum piurae | reverse complement strand
ATATGGGTATTCCCCATCTTTTCATTTTAATTATGATTTAGCTTCCGCATCAGTTTATTATCTTTAGTATGCTCATGATCATGCCAGCAGGGTTAGCTTGGGATCACTTGTGGTCCTAGGTCCCGTGTCCGCATCTCGGGGATAGTCTCAGGGCGTGACAATTTGTGCATAGAATTTTTGAAGATATGCATGTATTTGCCCTTTCCTAAAGTTTCAAATATATGCTTTCTACTCGCATCAACCTAACATCAAAAGTAAAATTCTTAATTTCAAATGCAATGAAGTAAAATAGAATTTCCTTAGTTACTCTGGGGTGCATATGTGAAACTACAAGTCTCCTTAGTGATGTTTCCTAGATATGATTCTGGTTGTTTTCGTAACATTTCTCCTTGTGTCTATCTCTTGGTATTAAATTTCTCTATGTTATTCCTTTCAATTCAACTAATCTCCTCTTTTGATTTGTAATCGTTCTTTTCACTTGAAGAAATTTTGTCTACAGAGTCTTTGAGAGTTGTACATTCTTTTTGTAAAGAGTTTCTTTGCTCTACAATTCAACTTTGCTGATAACATTACCATTTATGAATAAGTACGCTAATATTTATGGCATTGGAGATTTATTTTTCTTCTGTAATATGTACGATTTTGGGATGACACAATATGCTTTTACCCGTTCTTTATACTTTTCAGTTTTCAGAGGTTGCTTAGCCTTACGTTGGTCTTTGCAAGTAAAAAACATTATTCTTTGTGAATGCATTTTATTTGTTTATTCCTCTAAGATCACTATAAATGAATATTTGCTTACAACTTTATTTATGTACTTTCAAATATAAATAATGCTAGGAAATTTCCTATCAATTTAGTACAAGTAATTCTGACCATAATTGTAGGCTTGGATTATTGGAGAGACCATGCATGAATAGAGTTTGTGAGTGCAGCAAATGAAAAGGCAGTGAAATTATTAGTTGTGAGCAGAGGCGAATCTAGGATTTTTCGAACTTGAGTGCACCAAATAAATGTATTGAAGTGAGAATTGATCCTTAATCCTCAAGGTCAAAAGCTCAACATTTAACCATGTGGACCATTTAGACATCTTGTAGTAGGGTGCAAAAATGTAATATTATACAAAATCTTAAAAAATATACATATAAAATATCTAATTTTACGAAGAGACCACGGGTGCGGGTGCCCTATTTTTTGGCTGTAAATTCGCCACTGGTTGTGAGAGGTCTGTGGTATGTATTTCTACATTCAACTTCTGCACTATCTGTTTGAAATAGTTGATTTGATAATAATTTATGACTTTGTAAGTGGTAGTAAACAATAATTTTGTCAGTTCTTGTGTATTTGAGATGTCCTCATCAAAATCAGAAACTTATGGTATTTCTAGGCAAGAAGTAACTCATTTTGATCACGTGTTGTCTTATTTTTCATTGCTTAGGAGAACACATAACATTCTTATAACTGTATTTTTAGGTGAATCTGAGCTAATTGGTTGTGACCTTTTAGTCCTTGTTCTTGATGATTTTGACAAGACATAGCATAAAGAAAAGATAATTGCGCTTGCTGAAATTCAAAAAGGATTATGACAGAAGTGTTAGAGGAGTGGCCCAACAATGGTATTCTGGGAACTGCTTCAATTGGATATCATCTCTTCTCAGTTTATATATATATATATATATATATATATATATATGCATGCATGTGTGTGTATATATATATATAAATATATGCTATTAAGCACCTATTGTAGCAGTATTATGCTAAATTATGTTAAGACAATTAGCTTTGGGTAAATAAGGTGACTTCATAAAGTGTTGGTAGTAAAATAGTTACACTACAAAGGACTCAACTACTTAAAGAAAACCCTTTTGTATATATACATTTTGCTTATTACATTGATGCTTCTTCATTAGCATTTGCTTTTCTTTGCAGACATTTCTTTCACTAATTATAATTGACTTTTTTTGAACGAGCAACTTTGGCAGAGGATATGATTTAAGTGAAATTTTCAATTCTATAGAATGCATGTACAAACCTATTGAAGTTTTTTCCTTAGAGAAAGGACTCACACAGGTAGATCCTCTCTTTCTTTTTCTATTCATAAAGTTGTTGAGTTATTACAAGGACTAGTGGATTCAATGGTTTATCTACATAATCAAACATAATAAGATGAAAGAATGATAATGATAACAAATTCTTAGTAAGTAGACTTTATAGGAATGAAGTGGGGGAGCAACCCGATCCATGAAAATAGATTTAAAAGTGCAAAATATCTACCAAGGTAAAATGTTCCACTTATTGGTGATCGATCAGAAAAGCACGTCTTACTCATGAGAAATTAAAAAATGAGGACTTTCCAAATTGTGTCAAGATGTTTTCTTTAAGGATAATAAGGAAATTGTAATATTACATAGTAGAAATGATCTATGCTTTTAAGTATATTTCAAGAAAATTGGATAAGGCTGTAGACAATAAAATTCGCGTCGAGAAAACAATAATCAAGAATGGAAAAGTATCGCAACAATCATTTTATTGATTTAAAGTGCGAGTTTTATAATCTCTATGATTCCTTTGAATTTGCATTTTCAAATATAAATTCAAGGGCTCTTGAGCTTGATATTAAATTTGAC
This sequence comes from Solanum piurae, assembly GCA_029582685.1. Lineage (NCBI taxonomy): Eukaryota > Viridiplantae > Streptophyta > Magnoliopsida > Solanales > Solanaceae > Solanum > Solanum piurae. Next base: position 12,262 of record JAJOOO010014491.1, on the reverse strand, counting down.
TTTAACTTGATCTTGGACTTGAACTTTATCTTGAACTTTATCTTGATCTTGATCTTGATCATGAACTTGAACTTTATCTTTATCTTAATCTTGATCTTAAACTTGAACTTTATCTTGATCTTGATCTTGAATTTTATCTTGATCTTGATCTTAAACTTGAACTTTATCTTGATCTTGATCTTGAACTTGAACTTGATCTTGAACTTGAACTTGATCTTGAACTTGAATTTTATCTTGATCTTGAACTTGATCTTTACTTGAACTTCATCTTGATCTTGACTTGAACTTTATTTGATCTTGACTTCTAGTTGAATTCAAGGGCTTCAAGCTTGATCTTGAATCCGTTGGTCTTGATCTTGATCGTTCTTGAACTTGAACGCTTGAATTCTTCAATTCTTGAACTTGAACACTTGAATTCTTGAATTCTTAAACTTGTAGCTTGTAGAGAAATTTGTGGCTTTTGATCCACGAGTTTTCTCTAGCTTCTTGTTAGAATTCTTGGTTCTTTTTCTGAATTATGAGGACCCCTATTTATTGTTTTAAAATAGAGGAGTTGTGATTGGAACATGACTCCCTTGAGCCAATCAAATTTAAGTGACATGGCATATGGGCTTTATGGAGCGAGCTTTAATTAAATACATATTTATTCAATTTAAATAATTAACTCAATTATATTAATCCATAATATTTATTTGGACTAATATCTTCATGAATTTGAATCATCTAATAAATTTATATTTAATAAATTTTAAATGACTACAAATGCCCCCTTCTTCAAGTTTTGTCGAGATATTTTATCTTTCAAAGACTAGGCTTGAAAAATTTGAAGACTTCAACTTGCAGACTTAAAGAATTTGAAGACTTCAACTTGCATACTTGGAGATTTTAAAGACTTCATCTTGAAACAACTTTTATTCATAGGGGTTTACCCCCATTGAGTCACCACCACTTGGTGCAAGTCTGAAGTTTAATGAAAGATTACTCATAGCTTTTACTTTCATGTGACAAATCAAGTGGGAATATTTGGTTTTTTGACACTCATGCAACTGAACTTAGTATATGGTTCTAAGTTTTTACGTACCTCAGTGAAGAGGATTAAGTCACAACGTAGTTCTAGGAGAGTATTTTTTTATGTGTCGTGCACAATTTATACTCTTACAGGCAAAGAGTGACATGTAGTTTAGACTCGTACCTTAAGGAGCATTTTGACTTGAAGGTTTAACTCAAATTTAAAGAACTTTATGATATATAGTTTAGGCTCGTGTTCAAGAAACATTTCAACATAAAGATTTCACTCAAATTTAAAGAGCTTTGTGATATACAATTAGGCTCGTGTTTTAAGGAGAATTTTAACTTGAAGATTTAGCTCAAATTTTAAGAGCTTTATGATATACATTTTAGGCTCGTGTCTCAATGAGCATTTCAGCTTGCAGTTTAGGCTCATGCGATGAGAAACATTGTAACTTACAGTATAAGCTCATGCAATAAAAAGCTTTGTAACTTGCAGTTTAATCTCATGCGTTAAGGAGCGTTGTAACTTGAAGTTTAAGCTCATGCGTTAAGGAAGGTCTAGATATGCATTGACTCTTCAAAGTCATCTTCGGATGCAGACTTGCCCCCACTTTGGAGTTCTTCTATATTTTCATCTTCATGAGATCCATAGACAGGAGATTGTAGATCGTCTCTTAAAGTCATGTTTAATTCCATGTCATGTGCACGAGTTGCCAACTCTTCGAATGTGTTGGGCTTTAATTCTTGCAAAATATAGTGAAAACCCCAATTCATGCCTTGGATGCACATTTCAATGCTAGAAGTTTCACTAAGCTTCTCCAGCTCATCTTCACCTTAACGAGCCTTTGTAAGTTTAATCATACTAACGACACGTCTTGTGCTATAGAAATGATTGAGGAACTCTTGCTCTAACCGCTCCCAACAATCTATAGAATTAGGTTCGAGATCTATGTACCAATCAAAGGCATTTTCTCTGAGAGATCGAACAAACTCTCTAGCAAGATAATCACCATACGTCCCATCATTATTTTGAGTCTCGATAAAGTGAGCTATATATTGTTTGGGATTTCCTTTGCCATCAAATTGTTGAAGCTTAGGAGGTTGATAACCTTCAGACATTTTCAAGTTATCAATCCTTTATGTATATGGCTTTGCATATGTGGGAGAAAAATTGGATGAAGACTCAGATTTGTCTTCGATAGCCTCTATGATAAAGTCCTTCAATTGTTCAATTGGAATCAACTTTCAGCTGAGATATGAATCTCTTTGATCTTTGTTTGATTTACACAAGACTCTCCTTCGTCTTGAATTTTAGAAAGCTTCAGAGGTGCTTGACTCGATCTTCTTTCGATCATGTTATCCATCTTATTTGTTAGCTTGGAAAGTTTAGCATCTTGTTCATGAGCACACTTCGTCAAACCTTCAATGCTTTTGTCAAGTTTGCTAGTCGTTCTTCTATAGTGCAAGTCATTTTGATATTCTTTGATGCTTGAAAAGTTGAGATGAGAGGTAGAGATTGTCTCACTGGACATGTCAAAATTTGTAGACAATAAAATTCGCTTCGAGAAAACAATAATCAAGAACGGAAAAGTATCGCAACAATCATTTTATTGATTTAAAGTGCGAGTGTTACAATCTCTATGATTCCTCTTAATTCTCCTTTTCAAATATAAATTCAAGCGCTCTTGAGCTTGATCTTGAATTTGATTTTAACTTGATCTTGGACTTGAACTTGAACTTTATCTTAATCTTGATCTTAAACTTGAACTTTACCTTGATCTTGAACTTTATCTTGATCTTTTGTAACATCTCGCAATTTGAAATAACTAGGAAGAAGCTACGAATTTGAAATAGTCATTTTTGGGAAGAATGAAAATCTGGAAATTTTGTCAAGTTAGGAAAAAATGAGTTTTCGGTCAACTTTAAACGACCATAATTCCTAGCTCAGGATGCGTTAGGTGTGTTTCCAGATATTGCAGGAAATATCTTGGAATAATCTTTCCAACGCCATCAAGTTTGCGTGATTCCGAGTTCGTATGAGTGAGTTATGCCAATTGGAAGTTGGGCTGTTCAAATAAGGAAAGTTCAATTCGGATTTTAGGAGTGCATTATGGTCTTTTCACCACCAAATTAAGTTAATTCGTTTTTACCAATTAAATTGGGGTCTAAACTGAATTGGTTCAGTTTAGACAATTGGAAATTTACGCTAGGGTTTTTGGAGAAAGAACGCAAGAGGGGAAAAGAGGAGAAGGAGCAAGGAATCGTCAAGTTCTTGAAGCTAGGCTTGTGGTTTCATCAAGGGGTGATCCCTACGAGGTATGTGAGTCTTTCATAGCATTGGGTTCGTTCACCCACGCACCAATCATGTTTATTTCAGCGAAGTTTGTTCTAGAAAGTTGAAAGTTGATAAATCTTGAATGGTGTTCTTGAAATTGGCCTACGTTCTTGAGTTAGGTTGAGATTAAGGAGTTCCTTGAGGTTATAATGTTGTTTCCTTGAGTTGTTTGAATTAGAACCTTGTGTACATATACTGGGTATTTGAATCTAAAGAAGGATTGAGAAAAGAATCGGAATTAGGTGAATTGGGGTTACAAATGAGAAAGAAAAAGTTCGACAAGGAACAGGTACCAGGTCTTGTTCCTTCAGTGTGAAAATTTTCTCTCCGAGTCGCGGAGAGGTCGCGGACTCCATTGTTTCAAAAATAAATTTCGCGATCAAATATTTAAGTACATCTTCGCGTCATAGACTAATTTCCAGGCAGTGATTTCTTGAACATTTCTCATATTTAGCTATCTAAAATCATTCCTAAACATCATGAGATCTTTCTTATCACAAATCACAATCCTTGAATCCATAATTAAATTCAAGAAAAGTTAAGAGTCAAGACAAGAGCAGTTAAGAGTCAAGTCAAGAGAAGTCAAGAGAAGTCAAGAGTCAAGTTAAGAGAAGTTCATAAAGTTTTTTACAAATGTTTTAACTTTGTTTTAAGACTTGAGTTTTGAGTTGAGTAAAAAGTAAAGTTTGAAGTGCATTTCTTCAAAAGAGTATATCGAACTATGTATTCCCAAAGAGTAAATGTTTTCACATTTAAACAAGAAAGGAAACTTAGATTTCCAAGAGAGTTTTTAAGCTAAGTTTTTGAGTAATTATCTCAAACCAAAGAAAGAGTTTTGTTTTTACAAACATATGAGCTAAAGATATTTTGGGAGTAGTATTGAGCACCGATATGGGGACGAGTTTGAGTTCAGATAACTCACGTCCCCATAAACCATGTAGCCAACATGGGTAGAAAAGGGTCATACTTTTTAGATGATTCATTTAGTGCTTTTTAGCATAGACTAGTGGATACACTCCGGCAAGGTATAGGACGGTCCTTGGCAGCGTGAGGTAAAACGATGTATCATCACTATAGCTCTTAAGTGATGGTTTTCGGTTAGAGAAACTCCCACAATAATATTTTGTATTTTTTTTATATACAAACAGAGTTCATATTGTATCTTTGCATACATACATAGTTATTATTGTATTTCTAAATACATAGAGTTAACATCATGTTTTAAACAACTTTTCCTTATATTGCACTTGTTTTTAAACTGCTTTATATTGAAATGAGTTCAGTTATGTTGGGTTGAGTTGAACCAGGTAAGTTCTTCAGTTCCTTTTCAAGCTTAAGTTGTGTTTAGCATTCCAACTCGCATACTCGTACATTCAATGTACTGACGCTAGTTGGCCTGCATCATCTTATGATGCAGACGCAGGTAACCAGGATCAACATTCAGCGCATCGTTGATCCAGTTGAGCTTCAGAGTTGTTGGTGAGCCTCCTTGCATTCCGGAGGATCCCTCTTTTTCATTACTTTATCATTTTAGTTCACTAGGATGTTGTGGGCTTGTCCCGACATCTATCTTAGTTATTTTAGAGGCTTCATAGATAGTTAGTCAGATGTTAGTTCATTCTTCATCATTTTGTTATTGGCTAATGTTCATATTTGAGTTGCCATTTTGGCTAAGTCAAATGTTTATTTTTAAAATTTTATGAGTTCAGTTTGAAACAATTGAGTTATTTAGAATATGAATCATTTTCTTAATGCATAAAGTCTTCCGCTGATTAAGTAAGCCAGCCCAAGGGTTCGCTTAGGGACAACAATGGTTCTCGAGTGCCAGCCACGTCCAGGGTGTAGGCTCGGGGCGTGAAAAACTTGGTATCAGAGCACAAATTTCAAGAGTTCTAGGGAGTCCATGAAGTCATGTCTATAGAGTCCTAGTTATCGGAGTAAAGTGCGCCACATCTATAATTAGGAGGCAGCAACATTTAGGAATTCCTCACTTTTTTCATATTCATTTCATGCGTTAGAGTTTATCTCTAAAAAGTTTCTTTCTAACTCGTGCTTACGCGTAACCATTTGTGAGTTGGATTGTTTTGAGAGTGATTTCGTTAAGAGAAGCAAAGAGATGGTTGACAACAAGAGGAGCAGACATAGTAATGGTAATGGAGGGTAATAGAACCCAGTCTTCTTCAGTTGCTCCACCAGATAGAGATGCATCTAGATGAGCTACTTCAAGGGCAGGCGGAGAAGGAAACTGTCTTTATCCTATCACTAGTCGCCGAGAGCAAGAGGATTGGCCAGATATTGTCACTGGTATAATCCAAGTATTCTATTTTGATGTTCTTCCTGAGCAACTTCTTGAGCCTTTAGTGTTTGTACACCTTATGGTGAGTCTACTCTAGCAGAAAGAGTCTATCGTGATTGTTCTGTTTCCGTCAATCACAAGAGTACCATGGCTGATTTAGTTGAGTTAGACATGGTAGATTTTGATGTCATTCTAGGTTTGGACTGGCTTCATGCATCAATAGATTGTAGAACTCGAGTAGTCAAGTTCCAGTTTCCAGTGAACCAGTTATAGAGTTGAAGAGCAGTTTAGCAGTGCCTGAGGGTCGTGTTATTTCATACCTTAAGGCGAGAAAGTTAGTTTCCAAGGGGTGTGTCTATCACTTAGTCCGAGTTAATGACTCTAGTGTTGAGATACCTTTTATTCAGTCAGTTGTAGTAGTAAAAGAGTTTCTAAAAGTCTTTCCTAATGATTTTCCCGAAGTCCCTTCTGAGAGAGAAATAGACTTCCGTATAGATATTCTTCCAGATACTCGTCTTATCTCTATTCCGTCATATAGCATGGCACCAGCAGAGTTGAAAGATTTAAAAGAGCAGTTGAAAGATCTTTTAGAGAAAGGTTTCATTCGACCAAGTATCTCACCTTGGGGCGCTCCAGTCCCATTTGTGAGAAAGAGAATGGTTCCCTTAGAATGTGTATAGATTATCGTTAATTGAACAGGGTTACCATCAAGAATAAATATCCTCTTTCGAGAATTGATGATATTTTTTTATTAGCTTCAGGGTGCTTCTTGTTTTACAAAAATAGACCTCAGATCTGGCTACCATATGTTAAGAGTAAGGGAATGTGATATTCCCAAGACAGTATTCAGGATCCGTTATGGTCATTATGAGTTTCTGGTCATGTCGTTCGGTTTAACTAATGCACCTGCAACGTTCATGGACCTTATGAATAGAGTATTCAAACCTTGTTTAGATATGTTTGTTAGCATTTTCATTGATGACATACTAATCTCTTCAAGGAATTAAGAAGATCATGCTAGTCATCTCAGAATAGTTCTCCAGACTTTTAAAGATAAGGAGTTATATGCCAAGTTTTCTAAGTGTGAGATTTGGCTTAAGTCTGTGGCCTTCTTAGGCCATATTATGTCTGGAGAGGGAATTAAAGTTGATACTCAGAAAATTGAGGCAGTGCCGAATGGGCCTAGACCTACATCTCCAACCGATATTAGGAATTTCTTGGGTTTGGCTGGCTATTATAGAAGGTTTGTAGAGGGGTTCTCGCCCATTTCGTCCCCTTTGACCAAACTTACTCAGAAGGCAGTGAAGTTTTAATGGTCTGAAGCTTGTGAGAAAAGCTTTCGGTAATTGAAAAAGAGGTTGACTATTACCCTAGTATTGATCTTACCAGAAGGTACGCAAGGCTTTGTTGTATATTGTGATGCATCTAGATTTGGTTTGGGTTGTGTACTAATGCAGAATGACAAAGTTAAAGCTTATGCCTTCAGACAGTTGAAGGTTCATGAGAAGAATTACCCAACCCATGATTTAAAGTTGGCTGCTGTAGTATTTGCTTTGAAGATATGGCATCATTATTTGTATGGTGTTCATGATGATATATTCACTGATCACAAGAGTCTTCAGTATGTGTTTAGTCAGAAAGAGCTTAATCTCAGACATAGAAGGTGGTTAGAGTTACTCAAAGATTATGACATGAGTATTCTTTATCACCCAGGTAAGGTTAATTGTTGTTGATGCCTTGAGTAGATTATTTATGGGTAGTACCACCCATTTTGAGGAAGATAAGAAAGAGTTAGCAAAAAAGGTGCATAGACTTGCAAAGCAAGGAGTTCGACTAATGGATTCCATAAAAGGAGGAGTAGTGGTGTTGAATTGGGTCTGAATCATCATTAGTGTCGGAAGTAAAAGATAAGCAAGACCAAGATCCTTTATTGCTTGAATTAAAAGGCAAGTGTTCATAAGTAAAAAGTGATGGCTTTTGAACAAGAGGGAGATATTGTTTTGAGGTAGCAAGGTGGATTGTGTGATTGATTTCAAGGGTAATTGGGATGATCACCTACCTCTCATTGAGTTGCTTACAACAATAGTTACCATTCAAGGATCCATATGGCTCCTTACGAAGCTCTTTATGGGAGAAGATGTAGATCTCCTATTGGATGGTGTGAAGCTGGTGAAGCTGGGTTGATAGGACCAAACTTAGTTCATCAAGCTATGGAGAAAGTGAAAGTGATTCAAGAAAGGTTGAAAACAGCGCAGAGTCGTCAGAAATTCTACACTGATGTTAGGAGAAGGGAGTTAGAGTTTGAAGTAGATGATTAAGGTTACTTGAAAGTTTCACCCATGAAGGGTGTTATGAGGTTTGGTAAGAAGGGAAAGCTTAGTCCTCGTTATATTGGCCCTTTCAGAATATCGAAAAGGGTAGGTAATGTAGCTTATGAGTTAGAGCTGCCACAAGAGTTAGCCGCGGTTCATCCAGTATTTCATGTCTCCATGTTGAAGAAGTGCATGAGCGATCCTTTATTGATAATACCAACTGAAGATATTGGGATCAAAGATAGTTTATCTTATGAATAGATTCCGGTTCAAATTCTAGATCGCCAAGTTCACAAGTTGAGAACAAAAGAAGTAGCATCAGTCAAATTCCTTTGGAGGAACCAATTTGTTGAAGAAACTACTTGGGAAGCTGAGGAGGATATGAAGAAGAGATATCCACATCTCCTCGAATCCGGAGAAGTTCCGAATTAAGATGCTAATCATTTCTTAGTATTTATTTATAAGTTGGCATGTTGTTTCGCATTTGCTTCTGGGTGTTTGAGCTGAATGTTGCATGTTACATCGTTAGCCTAGTAAGAGTAATATCATTCGACGACGAATGTTCCCAAGGGGGAGATATTGTAACATTCACAATTTGAAATAACTAGGAAGAAGCTAAGAATTTGAAATAGTCATTTTTGGGAAGAATGAAAATCTGAAAATTTTGTCAAGTTAGGAAAAAATTGAGTTTTTGGTCAACTTTAAACGACCATAACTCCTAGATCAAGATGATTTAGGTGTGTTTCCAGATATATAGGAAATATCTTGGAATAATCTTTCCAACGCCGCCGAGTTTACGCAATTCCGAGTTCGTATGAGTGAGTTATGCCAATTGGAAGTTGGGTTGTTCAAATAAGGAAAGTCCAATCCGGATTTTAGAAGGGGATTATGGTCTTTTCACCACCCAATTAAGTTAATTCGTTTTTAGCAATTAAATTGGGGTCTAAACTGAATTGGTTCAGTTTAGACAATTGGAAATTTACGCAAGGGTTTTTTGGAGAAAGAATGCAAGAGGAGAAACGAGGAGAATGGGCAAGGAATCGTCAAGTTCTTGAAGCTAGGCTCGTGGATTTCGTCAAGGGGTGATCCCTACGAGGTATGTGAGTCTTTCATAGCATTGGGTTCATTCACCCACGCGCCAATCATGTTTATTTCAGCAAAGTTTGTTCTAGAAAGTTGAAAGTTGAAGAATCTTGAATGGTGTTCTTGAAATTGGCATTCGTTCTTGAATTAGGTTGAGATTAAGGAGTTCCTTGAGGTTATAATGTTGTTTCCTTGAGTTGTTTGAGTTAGAATATTGTGTACATATACTGGGTATTTGAATCTAAAGAGGGATTGAGAAAATAATCGGAATTAGGTGAATTGGGGTTAGAAAATGAGAAAGAAAATGTCGGACAATGAACATGTACTACGTCCGCATCGCGGACCTGTTCCTTCAGTGTGAAAATTTTCTCTCCGCATGGCGGAGAGGTCGCGAATTCCATTGTTTCAAAATTAAATTTCGCAATCAAATATTTAAGTACATCTCTGCATGGTGGACTAGTTTTCAGGTAGTGATTTCTTGATCATTTCTCATATTTAGCTATCTAAAATCATTCTTAAACATCATGAGATCTTTCCTATCACAAATCACAATCCTTGAATCCACAATTCAATTCAAGGAAAGTTAAGAGTCAAGTCAATAGCAATTAAGAGTCAAGTCAATAGCAATTAAGAGTCAAGTCAAGAGAAGTTAAGAGTCAAGTCAAGAGAAGTCAAGAGTCAAGTTAAGAGAAGTTCATAAAGTTTTCCAAAAGTATTTTACAAATATTTTAACATTATTTTAAGACTTGAGTTTAGAGTTGAGTAAAGAGTAAAGTTTGAAGTGTATTTCTTCAAAAGAGTATATCGGGACTATGTATTCCCAAAGAGTAAATGTTTTCATATTTAAACAAGAAAGGAAACTGAGATTTCCAAGAGAGTTTTTAAGCTAAGTTTTGAGTAATTATCTCAAACCAAAGAAAGAGTTTTGTTTTTACAAACATATGAGCTAAAGATATTTTGTATTTTTTTTATATACAAACAGAGTTCATATTGTATCTTTGCATACATACAGAGTTATTATTGTATTTCTAAATACATAGAGTTGACATCATGTTTTAAACAAATTTTTCTTATATTGCACTTGTTTTTAAACTTCTTTATATTGAAATGAGTTTAGTTATGTTGAGTTGAGTTGAACCAGGTAAGTTCTTCAGTTCTTTTCAGATTCTTTTCAAGCTTAAGTTGTGTTTAGCATTCCAACTCGCATACTCGTACATTCAATGTACTGATGCCAGTTGGCCTGCATCGTCTTATGATGCAGACGCATGTAACTAGGATCAGCATCCAGCGCATCGTTGATCCAGTTGAGCTTTAGAATTGTTGGTGAGCCTCATTGCATTCCGAAGGATCCCCCTTTTTCATTACTTTATCATTTTAGTTCATTAGGATGTCGTGGGCCTGTCCTGACATCCATCTCAGTTGTTTTAGAGGCTTCATCGATAGTCAATCAGATGTTAGTTCATTCATCATCAATTTGTTATTGGCTTATGTTCAGATTTAAGTTGTCATTTTGGCTAAGTTAAATGTTTATTTTTAAAACATTATGAGTTTAGTTTGAGACAGTTGAGTTATTTAGCATATGAATCATTTTCTTAATGCTTAAAGTCTTCCGCTGAGTAAGTAAGCCAGACCAATAGTTCGCTTGGGGCTAGCAATGGTTCTCGAGTGTCGGCCACGTCCAGGGTGTAGGCTCGGGGCGTGACAATCTTGATCTTGAACTTGAATTTTATCTTGATCTTGATCTTGAACTTGATCTTGACTTGAACGTTATCTTGATCTTGACTTGAACTTTATCTTGATCTTGACTTCTAGTTGAATTCAAGGGCTTCGAGATCTTGATCTTGATTGTTCTTGAACTTGAACGCTTGAATTCTTCAATTCTTGAACTTGAACACTTGAATTATTAAACTTCTAGCTTGTAGAGAAATTTGTGGCTTTTGATCCACGAGTTTTCTCTAGCTTCTTGTTAGAACTCTTGGTTCTTTTTCTGAATTATGAGGACCCCTATTTATAGTTTTAAAATAGAGGAGTTGTGATTGGAACATGACTCCCTTGAGCCATTCAAATTTAAGTGACATGGCATATGGGCTTTATGGAGCGAGCTTTAATTAAATACATATTTATTCAATTTAAATAATTAACTCAATTATATTAATCCATAATATTTATTTGGACTAATATCTTCATGAATTTGAATCATTTAATAAATTTTAAATGACTACAAAGGTCAAATCACACTACAAACTAACTTAGTTGTGTTACTGAGATTATGAGAGGCTGGATAGAAATATTGATTGTTGTTTGTACCGGCTGAGATTATGAGGAATCATCGTTGTTGGATTATTATATGAATAGACTCGAGGCAAGTGAGTACACCACAATTATTGTTTAAATTCCTTACCTATTACATTCAATATGTTCATGCACTACAAAAAAAACACTTAAATTGCGGGGGTTAAAATTACATATTGTGGCGGTTAGTAACCCCACAATTTAGAGCCCGTTTGGATTGACTTAAAATGTAGTTTTACATCAAAAATAAAAATTCAAAATGAAATGATTTTAAGTCAAAAAAATACAAAGTAGGAGGAGACCTACTTTTCGTTTTTGACTTATTTTAAGTCATTTTAAACTTGTTTCAAGTCATTTTAAACTTGTTTCAAGTCATTTTTGACCTTTCCAAATACTTCCTAACTTATTTTAAGTCATTTTTGACTTATTTAAGCTTTTTTTTATATATTTGTCAAACACTTCAAGAAGTCAAAAACTAACTTAAAAATAAGTTTGACCTACATTTAAGCCAATCCAAACACCCTCTTAGTGTTGCGGCAGTTGCAAAAACCCCTATAATTATGTGTGACACAATTAAGTATTGGGGGTTTATTAGTGGGGGTTTTGAGCCCCACAAATTGATATCAATAAAACTGCACTTCAAATTCTAGAAGTCAAAATCCCAACAATGTGTGAATTTTGGGAGTTAAAACCCCCGCAACATGAATTTTACATCAAAAATTAACGAGAGTTTTAACCCCAGCAATTTATGAACATGTGACATTTTACAACATTTTGCTAGAAAAAATAAATTTTATATATTAATGATTGTTGACATTCCGTGAGAGGGAGCAACATCGCGGTGACTCAATTTTGAAAGAGTTAAAAGAATTTTAAAAAGGGTAAAGGGTAAAAGGGAAAAGAGAGTCTCCACCTAATTTTAAGGAAAACTAG
>JAJOOO010014490.1:0-34617 GCA_029582685.1 Solanum piurae | reverse complement strand
TTTTAAGACATAAAAGTTAAGCACCGCTTCTTGTGCTTCACCCCACTTCAGCCTTTGAAACGACCGCTTCTCTTCACCTTCATCACTTCGAGTCTGCGAAGTGTAAATGGCTCGCATCGCATCACTTCATCGCTTTAAGCAATGAAACGCTCGCTTTCCTGAACACCGTGCATCAGACCATATATATTGGAGGAAGAGGGGTCCTTGGTGGTGATCTTCTTCTTGGCATATATGGTGGATTTATATATGTGAATAACTGAAGTCACTAACCAACAAAAGGACGTCAGTTTTGACTATTAATGTTGTGACTTGTTGGGCTTTGTAGGCATCCCTTTGTTGAAGAAAGAAAAAGTAGTAAATAAAAGAGATCTACATCAATGCTTTTCTTGCTCCCTTTATTTTTATGTATATTAATAGACAATCAATTCTCTCGACAATTATTGAGTAAGAAATGCTTGACATAAATTATCTAGTACTAATACTTCTCGAAGAATATACACTGAGAATATGATAATCAACCTTCAGTTAAGTAGGTTTATGAGAATATGCTAACTTCCACATATCACATGGTATTTGAGAACTTATCAACTTAATAGGAAATGAAGTACTTGTGTACTACATATTGTAAGAGAAGAGAAGGACAACTTGCAAAAAACTCTTGCAGAAACAGAAATAACGATTCATTTTTAAAAGGGTTATGGTTGTGATCATTATGAAAAGCCACTTTACAAATTCATTTTAAGAAGTTGCGTTTTTTTTTTTTGCGAAAGAACACATCCATTTGGTTAGGGGCTGTTTATGTGCATTTTTTTAATAAATAGGATATTATATTTTTAAGAAGGGTATTTAAGTAATTCAACTTTTAAGTTTATGGGTTCACACTTTTAAAGCAATAAATATAAATATAGAAGATGAGTGAATGGTATTAATATTTGTAGATGCTGTGTCTCTCATTCACCTCAGTTGTTCTTTATGTTTTTTTAATCTTTTATTGTTATTTTAAGCCGAGGGGTCTATCAGAAACAATCTCTCTATCTCTATATGGTAGGAGTAAGGTCTCATACACTCTACCCTCCCCAAACCCCACTTGTGGGATTACACTAGGTATGTTGTTATTGTTGTTGTTAAACCTTTGTTGTGTTGGAATAGAGGTTAGAGAAGCTTTTCTTCTTTGGTTGTTTTACTCCTTTGAAAGTAAGCTAACTGACTTTGACTATGTTTTTTCTTTTGGTTTTTTATTTACTGATTTTCTACTGTAATATGCTTTTCAGGCATACATCTTCTGTCCCAAAAACCAAGTCGAAGAAGAAGGCGAAAAAAACAAAGTTCAAATCTTTGAAAAAAGGAGGTCTAGCTTCTGAACGTCAAGCTTTGAAGGAAGAGTCTTCGATAGAGTTAATGCCCATAGATGATGATAATCTATCCAGTGAGCCAGTTACGACGCCGGATTCTGCTCAAGAGAGAAAGCGTAAACTACCAAGATATGATGAGGATGTGAAAGGCGCCAAGAAGTCTAAAAAAATGAAGAAGTCCTCTGAGGTATCTTCTCTGGTAATACATTCAACATATCATGGAAAGAGGCAGGTTGAATCTAAAGAATTGAAACAGTATGATGTTGGCACGATGAACATTGAACTCAGACCAATAAGCAGAAGCAAGATGGGAGGGAAAATCTTAATCAGTCCAATGCCTGTTAAACGAGTCTTTTCTATTAAATCAGAAAGGCCAATTAGGAAAGGTAAAACATGGTCTAAAGATTATTTTCCATCAGCTGATTCATGGTTGCAACAAGAAGATGCTGTACTTTGTGCTTCTGTTCATGAGTATGGTCCTCACTGGAGCTTGGTGAGTGATATCTTGTATGGAATGACTGCTGGCGGTGCTTATAGAGGAAGATATCGTCACCCTCTTCATTGTTGTGAGAGGTTTAGGGAACTCATACAGAGATATGTGTTATCTGCCGCAGACAATGTAAATGATAGATCCAACAATACTGGTTCTATAAAAGGTCTTCTCAAAGTGACTGAGGTAAGCTAGAATCTATTTCATCACCCTTGCTTTTGGAGGAGATTATTAATTTTAAAAAAAGAAGGAAATAAACAATGACTCATCAAAGAGTAGAACAAAAGGCTTAAGGAAACTAAGAAGAATTTCCAGTTCCTCCCTTTATTCTTGTTGTTGAGGGTAGGGACCTTGCAAAGAATGAAACCATAGGAGATAGAGTTACTGGGGTTGATAAATTATTTCGGATGGTAACTTTTAGGTCCCACTCGAAGTTGTGTTTAAGTTGAACACAATTGTTTAACTTTAAATTGTCACTTCTCATATTTTTCCGTGCTTTCATGTTGCATTCTTGTGCTGATTTGGGGACATTGATATATGTGTTTAGAGATTAGGGGTGTCAAATGTGCGGGTTGGGCTAAAGACCCACTCAAAGTTTACTTTGGTTAAAATCTTACCAAGTTATAATTCTTTCTTTGTTTATTTTCTTGTAATTTGCTTAATCACCCAACACAACTAAGATTACTTATTTTTTCTTCTTTATTATGGCTAAATATAACAACATCAAACAAAAATATATGTTTTATAAATATTTGATAAGATTTCTCATGGGTCAGTATGAGCTATATACTTTGGTTAAATTAGCCCAAGTTTTAGATGAGTGGGGCATGTTTTCATGTGCTAATTATGTTACATCTACTAGAGATGCATGATTGACAAATGGTCAAACGTTGCATGTAGAGTTACAAAAAAGATGGCAAATTGTTTTGATCTAGTGACAGAGAAGAACATTTTGTGTAGTGAGTGTTTCTTCCGCTCCACCCTGATTAGTCTTTGCTTGTTCCTAGTTGGAAGATGATATGATGTTCTTCTTCATGTTAGACAACCTTTTACTTGAACTTTGTTCCTATGGATTAAGAAACTCTTAATTTCTTTCTTGGAAGTCCTGCCAACACAAAGAAGTCTCTCATGAAAGGGCACTGGAAATTTAATCAAGATGATGTTGGTTATGGAAGGACAGTATCATAGCAAAATAGGGGAGAGTCAACCATTGGAGCACTAAAGCTATCAGAATACCTGATGGTATAGGATTATGGAAGAGCATAAACAATTTATGGGAAAATTTTTTGAACATCTACTTCCAGATTGGTGATGGGCTAAAAGTTCTGATTGACAAGTGATAGGGGATTCAACACTAAAGGAAGCATTCCCAAATCTCTTCCTTGTTGTAGGAAATCCAAACTCTTTTAGTTCTCATATTTGAATTTGAGAGTGCAGTTCACAGAATCTAAATCTTTTTTTTGAACATTGGTAAAGTTGTATTCTTCAGCATTAAGGACATGCTGCGCACCTTCAAAAATTTACAGCCCTAACCAAAAATTACAAGCTCCCTATTAATTCTATAATTTGATCTACATCTTCTATACAGAGCTGTTTACACCAAAAAAGTAAAGATACCAAACAATTCCATTTTACTTTTTGTGAATGGAATTAGATTTAGGGAAAAGGGTCAAAAATACCCCTCAATTTTGTTTTATTAGTTGACTATACCCCCGCCTTTAAAACAAAGTTATTTATACCCTCGCCGTCACTAATTTCACCATTTATACCCTTCAACTAACGGAAATTCCCATATCAACACAAATTAATCCGATTTTTTTAAAAAGACCCATTCCCATTTTAAACCCAATATCCTGACCCCTCTATGGTATAACCTGTCAACTACTATCACAATCCCCTCTCTTCTCTTCTCTCTTCAACTTGTGCACATATCGAAGAAAAAGCTTAGAAATATAACAATGGCTTTTTCTTACTCCATCAAAAAGTTCACATGATAATCGAAATCGTCAGCCTCAAACAAGTCGTCAAGCAATTGAAGGGTAACTCTCTGCGTTCTCATTCTGTTCTTTCTTCGATTCCGACAAACCGGCGCAAATCGATTTGAACCCCTGTTTCTAAATCAATTCATGGGGCATTTATATTCTCAGCTAATTCACATGAAAACAATAAAACTTCATATTTTGTCCTCGGCCTCAAAGGTGTTTATTCTTCGTCAGCATCAAACCCATCTCAACATATAGTAATAGAACTCAGTAAAAAGAGAGTTTTTACGCTGATTCAATGCATTTCCGACTGGCCAATGTTCAGATAATGTTTTTCAACCTAACCATGAAGCCTTTCATTTATTCAATTCCTATTTTTCCTGGTGAGTGAGGCAGTGTTTTGTTTTTCTAGTTCTGGTTAACAGGGAGCAATTCTAGCAGGTTTTAGTCATGGTCTAAACATAATAAAAATGCTTCTTTTGGATTAGGAATATGGAAAGGTGATGCAACTGTCAAGAGCCGATTTGGAGACCACATGTTAAGTAATCGGAAGAATTTTTAGCTTTTGCTTGATCAGTTTCATCTCTTGTTAAAAAGCTTAGCTATTATTGAAAATAACGAGACGTCACAACCAAAAACCGGTTCCCTTGAGGATGAGGTTGCAGAAATCGTGATTTGTGGTTAATTTGAGAGGTTATTGAACTCTTCGTTGTTTACGCAAATTAGCGGCGGTGAGAGAAGCTTTGGGTTCTTCATTGTTGACCCAAAGGAGACGGTGGCGAGGGACAACGATGAGGAAGATTGAGTTCCTGAACTTTTGTTTTAGAGATTAAGGTGAAGTAGGTTTGAATTAAGTTAGTTGGGTCGGGTTAGGGTTTGGATTATATTGGGGTGGTGGGTTATTTTTAAAAAATCGGGTAATTTGTGTTGATTTGGGGATTTCCGTTAGTTGAGGGGGTATAAATGGTGAAATTAGTGACGGCGAGGGTATAAATAACTTTGTTTTAACGGCGGGGTATAGTCAACTAATAAAACAAAGTTGAGGGGTATTTTTAACCCTTTTCTCTTAGATTTATCTTCAAAACATCTCCCATTTCTTTCCTTCCACACTGGCCACCATATGCATGATGGTATTAGCTTCCACCACTTCTTTTGTGTCTTGCTATCCCCCCTTCTGATCCAACATTTAAAAAGATTAGAGGTGTGTTCTGGCATAGTCCAGCTACAACATGTGATGTTGAGGAACATCTCCCAGATCTGTGTAGTGAATTTGCAATGTAAAAATAGGTGTTTGTTTGTTTCCCCAGTCAAATTGCATAGGAAACACCTAGGGACTAGTTGCTTTCCTTTCTTCTGCAGCACTTCTTGAGTTAAGCAGGCTCTTTTGATGACTAACCAAGTGAAGCATTTCACTTTGGTGGGGATCAGTCCTCTCCAAATACTCTTCCAGTGATGATGGTAGCCTCCAACCCTAACTTGTATGCCTTTCTTGTAAGCACTGTTTACTGTGAATTTGCCATCCTTGTTGTGCTTCCAAATAACTCTATCTGGTGCATTTGTTACTAGATTGGTTCCCCCCAATTTCCCCAGGAAAGAAGCCACTCTATCTACTTCCCAATCATTCAATAGCCTTCTGAAAGATAGGTCCCAGCCTTGAGTTGTCCAGCATTCACATACTCTGGCTTCAGGATTGTTGCAGATTGTGAAAAGATCTGGGAATGACTCACTTAGAGGAATTTGATCAATCCATCCATCTCTCCAAAACTTGATCTTTTTGCCGTTCCCAACTTTGAGAAACACATTTTCTTCCATAGAGTTCCATAAAGCTCTGATTGTCCTCCATACTCCCCATCCATAGGGTTCTGACACTATCTCTGTACACCATGGGTTCAATTCCCCATACTTTGCCACTATCACCTCCTTCCATAGGGTTCCTTCCTCACTAGTATATCTCCACAACCACTTCATCAAAAGGCTCTTGTTTTGAATAGTGGGTGAACTCATAGATTTGCTGAAATGTTGGGAGAGTGTACTGTAAACGTACAGTAGAGGGATAATGAAATGATGAACTCAAGAATGGTTTATACTGTGTTAAGGCAGGATATGATGACATGTGCTCCAATCTAAGTTGCGCGAACTCTTCACGTTAGTCAAACAATTTTGGGTACTTTGACCAAAATTGATAGAGAAATGGGTGACTGATATAATGATTTCGTATTCGAACTTAATAATGAACAGTAAAGAGATGCATATGTACTTTATAATAATTACAGATTTGAACTTGCTCTCAAAAGTTCGTCCATTCCTTTCCTTTCAAATAGTATTTTTACATCTCTGTTTTTCTATATTTGAATTATTTTTAATTGAATCCTCTACACCCGTATCTGTACCCCCTAATCTTAAAATTTAGATCATGAAGGATCCGACTTCTAGATTTGCACACGAATCCGAGCAACTTAGGCTTCAATAAAATGATGAGTGACTTGTGGCCACAGAAACTAGTATGGAAGACGAAATTGCCACCCAAAGTGAGCTGCTTCAGCTGGTTGGTTTTAGAGGGTGCTTGCCTCACCCAGAATAACTTAATTAGGACTTCTCAACTAGCTAACAGGTGTTTCATATGCCAATCAGGCACGAAATCCATCAACCATTTGTTTCTTCACTGCTCAATGGTTGCAGACATTTGGAACATGTTTCTCATTATCATTGGATCAGAGATGCCTATGTGAGTTTAAGAAAATTGACAAAATCATTAAAAAGATCTGGATTATGGTACCTGCTAGCATTTTTGGTATATTTGGCAGGAAACAACATATCTACCTCGTAAGGTAGGTAAGGTCTGCATACACTCTACCATCCCCAGACCCTATTTGTGGGATTACACTAGGTATGTTGTTGGATGGAAAGGAATCGAAATGTTTTGATGGGTTATCAACTTCAAACTGCTATCCAAAGGCTAGATGCTTAGTCAATCTTTTTAGTTGAGCTAAACTCGCTTTATAAATAACTCTGTTGCACTTTTGGATTTTGTCAGCTCTGGTTTTGTAGCACTAAAATTGTAAATAAGCTGACAAAACTTCTCCTTCTGTAATATTTTGCAGCATCTTCTTGATGCTTCGTATGATATCCTATTTCATCAAAAACACTCTTTTGGCAGAAGAACTTTTGATGGCTTTTAAGTCATTTTGCTTTTTGGCTCTCCATTTAGTCGATTTCTGTTCATTCCATTATGTCGTTTTTTTTAACTGAGTTTTTGTCGAGCATCTTTTATTTATGTATGATAGTAAATCATTTGATATCTCACTTCCTCTGTACGCAGAAGCTATAGACCAAGATATATGTGTGGAAGTCTTGTATGCTTACTAGGATGATTTTAATCTTTGTATTTTTCAAATATGTCTTTTGATTTCTGCAGATGTGCTCTTAATTATAAAACTGGACTTAGCTTGACATCAAATTGGCAAATTGTAGTATTTGGGGATGGGGTGGTTTTGGGATAAAAGGTGAAATTTTTTCTTCAAGCTTCTATTTGATATTGAATGATGAATTGGTTGAGTGAAAGGGTTGGGAGTCTTCTGAAATTCGCCGCATCAACCTTTGTGTAGCTGGCCAAGCCAATCAGCTGCTGTAAAAGAACTTCAAGAATTATGTTTTACCATAGCAGTGTAATAATTAGTCAAATTGCCCTCCCCCAGGAAAGAAAAGGGTAATGTTTATATTTGGCTAACTTTTCTGGTCTTCTTTTCAGGAAAATGTCCAACTGGTGTTGGATATTGCATCAGAGATTCCAGATCATGAGCCACTTGTTCAAACACATTTCTTTGCCCTTCTTTCCTCTGTGTGGAAAGTGCAGAAAAGCCTCACAAATACGTTCTCATCTTCCCAGAATGGATTCTTTCATTCTGGAAGTTTATTTTCACCAATTATGAACCGTGTTTCGACGAATTACTCAATGGGTCCACCGGTAAGGAGATTTTCTAATTCAAGTGTATGCACCAAGTTAGTAGCAGTTGCTCTTTCTGATCAGCAGAGTGCACAAAGTGATGAGAGAGTCCGCATCTGTGACCAGAGAGAGGAAGCTTCTTTTCCTTCTGAGCATTTGGATATTACACTGGAATTTGGGGCAGAGAAAGATGATAAGACAATTCCCTTGCTACATCCCGTAACTGTCAAAATACTTGGTCCTGAATCTTCATTGTTTCCAAGAATGACAACAGCTGAGCATCATCATTTCAAGTCTTCCCAGATTATGGCTGAAAACCGATTCTGGTATGTAATGATGCAACTCTAGTTTGTTACATGCTTTCAGTTATGTGAAACCGAGTCAAATGGCAACTTAATTAAATGGTTTCAGTCTGTCAATGAAGTTAAACAGACCTCTTTCTTAGGTTTAATTATCTGAGATATCCCTTTCAGTTTCTAAGAGTATATGCAATCCCTTAATTTGTGAGTCATTATAATGACATTGTGCTATTAATTTTCTTCTATATTATATTAGTTAGAAATAAAAGAACTGGAAAAGATTCTACGTCTTTCACATTCTCGTACTCTATTTTTGTCGGTGTTCTGAATTCTCCATCATTTAGAGACTGTCATTCACATTTTTCTTCTAAAAACCAACCAAGGCAGGAAGTTGTGCTGAAAGCAAATGTAACATTCAAATCTGTTGTTTCAAGCTCTTTTTATAGATATGCTCTTAAATACTTGAATTTGAAAAGATAAATTCAAACGGAGCTTTATCCTTGATATACTTTATCCTTTGTATACTGTATCTAATTTTGGAAGCACTGTTGAAGTTGGTAGTACTTTAAATTTAATGGGTGCACATCGATCCAGATTAATCAACTTAATTCATATTTATGCGGGTATTAGTGTTTACATGCTATTTTTATTATTTTCAGGGCTGCATCAAGTAGTGAAGGTTGTTTAGATTGGGCTTCCCTTGCTTTTCCTATTGGGGATGCCAAGTCACGTACTCCGTTGAAATCACAATTTTTGGGGAAGCATAAGCCCTCTGATTCGGTGAAGGTATCGAAATCTAAGTCCAGAAAGATTTTAACGGAATCTAGTGATGTTGGTCATACCAAGGATCTATTGTTTCCGCCAATGCCATCTGTGTCTGATGATTCCTGTCCAACAGCTGATGTGGGATTTTCATTCCTTACAGAAAGTGGAAATGATTTCGAAGATAGGACCCTGTTAGACCTAAATCCGGTATTTAATGCAGGGAGTGAGGATGTACTCCGTCATGAATATGTTCCCGAATTTATATCGGGACTTGATGATTGGTCGATGTTTCCAGAGTTCACAGATATCGGGTAGCTATCAAAATGTGAACTATAATATCACCTTGGAGTCTAAGGTGTCAATTTGCTCAAATATTGGAGGCAAGAAACGTTTCAGGCACCAAGGCTTGGAATCATGAGGGTGCTCTCGGGGGGGAGGGGGTTCATAAGGAAAGGAAAAATCTCGTTTGTAAGATGCCGATGAAGAGACAATTGGTTTGCCGTGGCAGCAGTTTTCATGTGTGGACATTGATGGTCAGAGGTATTTGGTGGACGTGAAAGACGTAGAGATATTCTCTGCATATGAGATGTGAAAAGTTAGCAATTCATGTAAGTAGGCTGCTTAATTTTTTCATTAGTGGGAAATCTGTGCTTGGAAAATTTGGAGGATGCAATCTAGTCAAATTCATTTGTGTAGGCACATTTCCCCTCTTAGATTTCAAAAAAAATAAAAATATGTAGTGGTTTAGTTATTGAAATGAAAAGTTATTTCTGCACTTTTATCTCTCTGGCCGATTAGGTAAATAGTCAAAGATGACACTGCTCTCTGTGCGTCTTATTCGACACCGTTCATTGAGCGGGATTTTACCTGTATAGTACAACGTCTCGGGAGGATAGAGTGTATGTAGACTTTACTCCATAGTTATCGAGACCTTTTTACTTGGGTTTAAGAAAATACAAACCAAAAATAGCAATACTTTGTTAACAAAATATATGCTATCTAGTAAAACATACAATTGGCATACAAATCACACAATTATATTGTTGTATATGTTTTGTATGTTGTCTGCATGTATCTTGTATCTCGTGTGTTTGGTCATTGAACATACCGAAGACAATAGTACAAGTTATGGTTCTTCTTTGGAGTTTCAATTTGGAAATCCAACTAAAATCAACTCTAATTTTCACTAAACTACCTTAAATTGATGTATAAACTCCAAATTATGCAACGATCAATCCAAAGAAATGACAATTTTGCTATACGTGATTTTTGAATTCAAAGTTTTTTTTAATGATTGTCTATGGAGTTCAAAATTTTGTACACATGATCAGTCATAGGGTGGTGACAAAAGAGGGAAGACAGAAGAAATATTGTTATTAAATATACGCATCCTAAATAAATGTAATCGAGGCTTAAAAAATGCTTATTTCTGTAAAAATGCTCCTTGAGGTTATAGGAGACCAAGTTAAAATCCGAGTTCAAATGAATGAAATTGTTAGAATGGTACTTTCTCCATTTCAAATTGTTTTTCTTTACTCCGTTTCAAAAAGAATGTCTCTTTTCTGTTTTGATAATTTTCCAATTCCAACTTTTTGTATGACATGATTAAGACCATAAGCTTAAAGAATATTTTGATACATTTTATATATCTTTAGTTTAAGATCATAAAATTCAAAAGCCGTTTTTGCCTTTTAAATTCCACGTCAAATCAAAATCAAACAAACAAATTGAAACGTAAGAGTACCTTATAATAATCTTAAAAGGGTCGTTTGGTTTGAATACAAGTTATGCTGAGATAAATTATACTGGGATAAGTTATGTTGATATTAGTTATGTCAGGATTCATTTTTATTGCTTGTTTGGTTTGTCATATTCAAACTTACATTCATTGCATAATTTCTAGGAATAAGTTGTTTGTTTACAAAAATACCCTCCACCTTTTTTAAAACATTTTCTTTGCAACCTTTAGTTATTCATTTTTAAAAATAAAATTTTCATCTTATTTAACTTAAATATTTTTGTGTATGCATTTTCATGTTTGTGCCGCATGTTTTTAAAATTAAACTTTCATATTATTTAACTTAATTAAAACCTCCATCTTATTTAGCTTAAAAGTAAAACTTCCGTCTTATTTAGCTTAAAAATAAAACTTTCATCATATTTAGTTTAAAAATAAAACTTACTTCTTATTTAGTCAAAAATAAAACAGTGATTTTAAGTTTATTAAAGTAAACGAAATTTTATTGTTAATATTATCTAAATTTTAATTGATATATATAATATAATTTTTAAAAGAGTAATAAACTATTCAATTAAAAATCTGTAATTTAGTGGTGAAGTGAACATTTTAAGAGGAATCAAAGTATAAATAAACATAAGAATTAGGTAAATAAATTTAACTTATCATATATTTATAAATAAAATTGTATTTATAAATGTAATTTTCTAATAGAAAAATATATTATCATAAAAACATCGAATAAGTATTGTTGTGAATGTTTTATAAATATTATTAAAAATTATGTTAATATACATGAATGTAAAAGTAGTGTATAAAAGAGAGTTTAAGGGGAGTATTTTTGTTATTTTGTATACTTAATCCTAGGATAAGTTATCCGAGGATTACTATTCCACCCGCAGGGAGGGATAACTTATTCCAGGACTAATTGAGGACTAATTGTTAATCCTGTGATAAGTTATTCATTCTTAAAAATAAAATTTTCATCTTATTTAACTTAAATATTTTTGTGTATGCATTGTCATGATTGTGTCGTGTGTATTTAAAATTAAATTTTCATATTATTATTTAACTTAAAAATAAAAATTTCATCTTATTTAGCTGAAAAATAAAATTTCCATCTTATTTTGCTTTAAAATAAAACTTTCATCATATTTAGTTTTAAAATAAAATTTCCATCTTATTTAGTTTAAAAATAGAACTTTTATTTTAAGTTTATTAAAGTAAAAAAAAAATTATTATTAAAGTTATCTACCTTTTAATCGATATATATAATATAATTTTTAAATGAGTAATAAACTATTCATTCAAAAATATGTAATTTAATAGCGGAGTGAACATTTTAAAAGAAAACAAAATATTAATAAACATAAGAATTTGGCAAATAGATTTAACTTATAATATTATTCATTAAGAAAATTGTATTTATAAATGTAATTTCTAATAGAAAAATATATTATCATTAAAAAACAATTAAGTAAGGTTGTGAATGTTTTATAAATGTTGTTAAGAATTATGTTAATATACATGAATGTAAAAGTTGTGTATAGAAGAGAGTTTAAGGGGGGTATATTTGTTATTTTACATACTTAATCCAGGATAAGTTATCCAAGGATTACTATTTCACCCTCAGGGAGGGATAACTTATCCCAGGACTAATTGTTAATCCTGGAATAAGTTATCCGATGAGTGGTAGATTTGCACTCATTTGAGGTCTATTTAGCTCTATAATTAGTGTCCTCAATGCCTAATTTTGTCATGTTATGATATAATGTTGATGATTTGCAGTTATGAAGACAAATGGACAAGGCAAGGATTGATGTTTGAAATAATGATAAAAAAATGTAAAAAGATGTGCAAACTATACATTGTTGATAACCTAACAAGAAAGGTGGATCGCCAATTGAGCACGACCTCACCCAAAATAACAGCGCATAGCACTTGTGGCTATCGAATCTGGTCGGCGGACTCCAGTTTAGAAGGTGATGCACTGAATGAAAAAGGCGACCTTGATGAACATTCGCCAAAATGACAATGTGAAAAGAAAAGAGTGATTGCTCGAAAGGCGAACCAAAGTGGTACTCGACAATTTGCCGAACGTAAAAGGCTGACTCAATCGAGTTCATCAACTGAGGTTCAAAAACCTGAAGCCAAGAGCATGAAAAGGTGAGCTGAGGAGCAAGAGGCGATTTGCCAAACGAGCTCGATTAATGTTGCCGATTGAGTCGCGTATTGGATTTTGGGCTTAATTTTGAGAAATTATAAATAGCCCAAAGGAGAGAGAAATTAAGGAGGGAATCAGAGTGTGTGTGAAGGAATTAGTTCTGAAATAGAGTTTAGAGAGAGAGAGAGAACACTTTACTTTTGTGAAGAACACTTTCTAGCTTTTGGGATTTTACAACTTTGTGCTTGAAATTGACAAATTGAAGTTGAATCCAAAGTGAGTTTACTTGTAACTGTTTAATTTCATGTTACCCATGACTTCTTTCATGAAAGGTATATTTTCTTTTCTTTTTGTGATGGGTGGCTAAAACCCCAAGATCTAAGGGTGCAATTATGGGGTTGGGTGTTGATTTAATGTAGTGGGTATTGTGATATGCTCTATTTTGTTGTTGTTCATACAAGAATTTGGTCTAACTATCATGGGATTAATTTATGGGTTAAGGTTACAAACTTAATTCCTACTCTCGATCTCAGGTCAATGCTTGAAAGAGATTGATCGGAGTGGGTAATTTATCCGATACTAGAATTTTAGGTATTATGTATGTAGCCTGCTTGAAAATAGAGGGTATGAGTTATATCTATTTGACATATTCTTGAAAGAGATAATAGAGTAAGGTATTAAGTTATTTAGATTGACATTTAGATGAGACTGAAAGGAGATTTTATGCAGAGATGCTTTCAAACCGAAAGATGATTAGCGTCAATGAAGATGACTTAGACTATTTATGAATGTTCATCACTATAGAGCAACACAATCACCCCGATGTGACATCGATTTCCAATCTGTGCGCCCCTAGATTGCTTGTTAACTCTTGAATTCTTTGATATTTTAGTTTAAGTGCAATAATTGATAACCAAAGTTTTTTATTAAGTTGGTGGAATTATCCACCCACTTGTTCTTACTATTACAAATGAGTGATCTTAAAATCTAAATTTCTTGATAGGAATTCTCCACAATATATCATTCTCTATGGGATTCGACCCCACTCTTTATTGGATATTTTTATTGACTACGACCATTGTCCCTTTTAATTTGTTTTACGGAGGACATTTGAGCATTATAAGAAATGGTGATGCTGCCAAGGGATGGTGGTTGAGAATTCTAATTGAGAAATTATATTTTAATTTTGTTTAGTTGTAGTAGATTATTGTTTTGTGTTGTTGTTGGCTAATTTGTAGGTCTTATACAATGAGTGACCATGGTAGTGATAACGATAGTCAGTATGGTCAAAACGACAACATGAGTGATTTGAATGATAAGCACATGGATGTTATTTAAACCAAGGGAGCAATCCGAATACCTCACACAATTGGGAGGGCTGTGTTTCACATAACCGAAACAATGATACAATTGCTCCAGATAAAAGGAAATTTTGGGGGCATAGCTCATGAGGATCCCCATGAACACCTTAAGAATTTCATGGAGGGATGTGGACCTTTTGTGTTCAACAATATCTCTCAAGAGTTTGTAAGGTTGAGGTTATTCCAGTTCTCTTTAACGAGTGAAGCTACAAGATGGTTGACAGAATTGTCAAATGATTCTATTACTTTGTGCAAAGAGCTAAATAATGTCTTCTTGGAGATATTCTTTCCACCCTAGAAGATCATTAAACTTCGAACCCAGATCCAAAATTTCAAGCCTATTGGAGGTGAACCTCTACATCAGACATGACTGAGGTTCAAGAAACTACTCTTGCAATGTTCAACACACGGCATTCCAGATGATTACTTCTATTGCAGCCTTTATTTAGTCAATAAAGGTGTGACTCATCAGTAAGTCCAAGGTTTATTAATGAGACAGATGTATGATTTGGTTGCTTTGTTTCTTGATGATATGTCAAAAGTTAACCAAGCATGTCATACTAGAGAAGACCAAGTGTTTGCTCTACAACTGGGTATGATCAAAGAAAAAATTAAGAAGGACCATGAACAAGATGAAAACATGGCCAAAATGATGACCCAACTAGATTTGTTGTCTAAACATGTCATAGGAGGTGGCTTAAGTTGGTAAATGCGGTTGGAATGTCATGATCCGACCCTACATCCTAGACGTGGCCAACACTCGAGAACCATTATTGTTCCCCAAGCGAACCCTCATCCTTGATGACTACAAGCGGAAGACTAACTCAAGTATATATAAGCATCAACTTGAAAGAAATGTTTAAAATTAGTTTACCGAATCTCAAAACTTCGTTGAATATACTAAGTATGAAACATAAGTTTTAAATAAAATATTTGAAACCGTAAGACTCTCCAAAACTGTCTATCTATGAAGCCTCTACTATACAAAGATGAGTATCGGAACAAGACCCATGACTACTCAAAATGCTACTAATACTAACAACTCATAAGACTAAAGTCCTTCGGAAGTAAGGGGACCTCACTCAAAAGCAGAAGTGCGGATGAAGTGATCTCAACAGACTCTTGTTGAGGATCCTAAGAACATGTATATGCATCATTAAAAGATCCAGGTCGAATGACGTCAGTACATTAAATGTACAAGTATGTAATATCGCTATATAACAAATAACTGAAAGAAAGGATTGTAATAGATAACAATGTACTCAAACTGAATGTACAGAAATAAATGAGTTAAATCAGTTAAAACTTTACAAAAAACTCTCTCATCTCTGAACTCAACATAATAAGTGATATATAAAAATACACTTTAACTATATTGGGAAATTCTCTAACCGACAAGCATCACTATGAGCTACGTGATGATACATTGTTTCACCCACGCTGCCAGAACTGTCATATACCTTGATGGGGTATAGAACATCCTCAACTAAGTGGATCCACTAAGCTATGCTTAAAAAGCAATAATGAATCATCTAAAAAGTATGACCCTTTACCCATGTTGGCATACATGGTTTATGAGGACTGTGAGTTGTCTGAATTCGTCCCCATATCGGTGTTCAATACTACTTTCAATAATAATATATACTCATGCTCATATATTTAAAAACATAACTCTTCCTCTGGTTTTAGATAATTTCTCAAACTACCCTCTTAATAGAGGTAACTGCTCTTGAAATACCTTTTGAACTCATAACTCATTTAGAAATTTCAGTTTCTCTTTTATCAATGTAAAAATTGATACCTCTGGGAATACATAGCCTCTTTATACTCTTACTCAATTCATACTTAAAAAATATTTCTAAAAAACATATCAAAATCATATTTTAATATGATCATGACTCCGAAAGTCATACTGCATAAACATTGATGGTATGTCTAGATACCATAATGCCCATACATTGATGACATACTCGATTGTCATACTAATTATGTTTTAGAAACTCTTTTCTCAAAACTCATCTTTACTTTCTCAAAACTCAGTTTAAGAACTCAAGTGTCGACTTTAAAAAGCTTTTCAAAATTTATAACTCAAATCATAGGCTCATGTGGAATTATGGACATGAACGACTCAACTCAGGAATCTTAATAGCAATAAGGAAACTCAACACTCAGAACTCAAGACTCAAGAACTCAAGGGCTCAAGAACTCAGAACTCGAAACTCAATGATACTACTCATCTGAAGAATACTCAATTCATATGGTTCATGTTGAAATATAGATAGGAACGAATCAACTCAAGAATATTAATACATAATATATAGAAATTCAAAAAGTAGGAATATAATTTCAAAAGAATCAAGAACCCAAGAACTCAAAATCAATTCATGTCATGACCCAAGGTACCCCATAGATGTAAAAAGGCACATAGAACCCCGAAAGGTTCCATGTAAGCCACTTAGCATATCATAACATAAGCATATAACAACAAAGAGTAAAACACATTTCAAGTCTTAAATTTTCATAAACGAAAGCGGAAGTCTAGACTTGTCTCAAAATAGCCATCTATTACAATACTTTAAATGAAATAGGGCCTAGCCCATACAACATGTTCGAAAATGGAAATACAATAAAGGACATCATGAGAAAAAAGCCGTCTTCGAACCATGATGACTCACCAACAAAGCTCGGAAGGTAGCAAAGTCCAAGCACTAACCACTAGAATGATCACCTCGAGAACCAGACCCTACACTTGGGAAAATGTAGAAAAAGTAGGGGTTAGCACAAAAATGTACTAAGTATGGTAGCCATGAATAAATACATTTAAAACATGTGAAAAGGGGCATTTCATTTGAAAGCATGCCATTTGCCAAGTTTGAACATCATTTAAGACAATAGAAGTCATAAGTCATAATCATGGACAACATAAGTCAATATCATCTTTAAAACCTTTGAACTCATAATCAAAGTCTCTTCAGTAACCATAGTTCATTATTCATGTACTTATTGTGGGAGAATAAGCTTAACCGACATAGAGACCATGTGAGCTAAAACATGATCACCCGATGTCTCCCACACCGAAAAGGGCTGTTCTACTTGCCTAAGGTAGAACCATGAACTCTTAGCTTAGGTGGATCCACTAGCTAAATAACATATGGGGGCACATAGTTTATGGGATACGGAGATCACTACTAGAAACTCGGCCTCTACTAACGGAAGAGCTTCCATCTCATTGTCAATATCCACTCGGTGCTAAGCATAATTCCCACTGAATACTTTACTAAGTCTTACTTAACTCATGTCTCATGGAAGAAGGTCATTGACAATCAATCCAAGTTAGTTCATAAGGATAGCTCTTATTCATTGATTCAATTATGTGAGAATAGTCTTTCAACCTAGGAATCCTTTCTATGTGAGAAAACCTTTCACATTGTTGACACCCAATTTTGACCATCCACGTTATAGGTTAACACGAGTTTCTTTAATTTCAAAAGATTTGAAATAATTGACTTTATAAAATTTTAAAATGTCTTTCAAGTTATTTTAAAGTAATTTTGGTCGTTTTTATAATGTTTTAAATAATTAATATTTTATGTAATTATGTACATAATTAGTATATTTTATAAATATTCGAAAATCGTCTAAAAAAAAAAAGATTTCGTGTTAATTAAATATTTGGTTAATTAATTTAGTTAAGTAATTGTTCATACATTTGAGTTAATTAGTTTATAATTAAGTTAATTATTTTATTTCGTTAAAATTAAAAAGCTCATTAGTTAATTATATTAATTTTTTATCCGAATTACAAATTAATTCAAAATGGCTAAATTAAAATTCCTGTGGTCATCTCTCAAATTGCAAATCTAACTCATCTTTTGACTTCTAACTTGAACCAATTTTTAAGACCCAACATCAACTCTCTTCCCACAAATTTTTAGCCAACTTTGGGCCATTTCCTCTCAGATTCCAGACCGGCCCAAATGCCCAATTTTATCAGCCCGTCCTCAGCCAACTTTGACCCATTTTTGTCTATGCCCAGTCCACTAAACTCATTTCCAAAAGAAACCCAGCAACACTTCTTTCAATACAAACATACATAGCCATACGGCGTCTTCAGGCCTACAACGACGTTTATGCGTACAGGCAGTACATTACTTTTTCTTGTCGTCTTCTCTGATTACCTCGACAAACAGTACGCGTAGTACTGTTCAAGCACCGATTCCAGCTGCAATTTCGTCCTCACCAGCATAAGATCGAGCCACATAACTCCTCAAGGACAAAGGATGCAATCCTAGCCCTCCACCTCGCCCTCTTTCCGTTCGAATTTTGTTGAAATTGGGCATCAAACGGGCTTATTCAGGGACTGGTGTATGATTTTTCAAAAATTCGAATTCCAATTTTCTCTTGCTCTTATCCAATTTTACCCTCACTTTTTCCCCTCAAAACAACCCTAGAAATCTCTCCTATATAAACCCTGCTCATTCACTGTTCAAAAGGGGGATTTTTTTTTCTGGAGACGGAGGAGGACACTCAAAAAAGATTTTTGGGAGCTCTTAGTTCATAGTTCAAAATTTTCTTTTATCTTGGCTGTCGAGTTGAAGGTGGTATCGTTCTCAAGTTCGTCGTCTTGGTTTGTTGCTCGACAAAAGGTAAATACTTTTCTCTCTTTTAGTCGGTTAGAGCATTCAGATAGTATGATTTCTTTGTTGTTTTATATAGGTTTAGTCTCATAATTTTCTTTGTTTTTATGTTGCTAAGTTTCCTGGTCTATACTATTTATTCTTGCTTTGTATAGTTTCTACTCTGGGTGTTAATTTCTATTGTAGATGCTAAATTTTTGTTACCTGTTATGGCTAACAGTTCACTGATTCGAAAACTTGAATATGTAAATTGGTTAATTAGATTTAAAATTAAGGTCTCAGTATTTTATTTCTTGTCTTAATAATTTCTTAAATACCCGTGATTTACTCTTAATAGTTTTAGTTTTCTTAATTGTATCGGAAATGGATAAGAAGTTTCTTGTTTGTCTTATGTTAGATATTCTTTTGAAGTTTGGTTGGTTAAATTTTCTTTTAATTCCTCTGTATAATGAAAATTATTTCAAGATTTCTTTGTTTCTCAAAATAGATGTCGGTATCTTTTTTATTTTTAAATGTGAGCTCATTGAGCAGTTCCTTTCCATTTTGTGTCTTAAACTGATTATTTGAAAATGTGTTATCTAGTATTGAATGTTCTCTGTTCGTCTCCTCGTAAAGCTTCTTGTGGTAGTCTTTTGCTCTAGCTATCTTTTAAAATCCTCTGCTTTAAAAAAACTAGTTCGAGTTTGGATATATTTGTTTAGCTTTCTTTTATTTAAAAATCTGTCCGGTTCACCATATTATCAGATTTGAGAAACTATGAATTACTAATGGTCATATAATTTGTTATTTTGATCGGTTCGGCAATAAGTTAACTCACTATGTTTCCTTTGGGATCTCCTCGAACTCGAGGATCTGTTGTCAATAAGTTTGAGCAACATATTATGCGTATACATTGATTTGAAATAGGGGAAGCATTTTATTCTATTTTTATTTTATTTTATTTTTATATATTTTTTATTTTTAAGATTTGATGTTTGCTTGTAATGCCTCATATGGTTTTGATGTACTGTTAAATCTTAACATGAATAGATGCTTTGAATTTTGCACCTTTACAGTCATCATAGGTATATTATGTTATTAGCTTAGCTTAATATTGTTTCGTATTGATTCTAATTCTTATTTCCTCTTTCTCTTTTGCATGGACACTCTCTTATTCGAGTCCATTTGGACTCTCCATCTCTTGCATTTTCCCCTCCGAGTCGACCCTCCTTTAAACCAATTGAAAGGGAAGCTAATATTAATGGGTTAAAACCCAAACCAGTGGTAGCAGCTAATTTGCAGCAGTAGCAGTAGCAGCGGCCCCCAAAGGGTTAAAAGATTCAAGTTTTGAACTTAAAGTCCCGTATAATGAGAATCAGCAGCAGCGATGGTATTCCAAAGGGCTGGAAATCTGAAAAATTGGACTTGAAAAGTCTCAATTTGAGTGCAGTTGCGGCGGCAGAACTAGAAAGGGGCCAAAGTTCCCTTTTCTATCCAGTTCTTTATTTTATTTAGTTATCTACTCTATTTGTGAATATATGTTGATGATCGCTAACTTTTAAACATTTTATTTTGCTAATTTAGATGAATCCTTGGGGAAATTTTCTATTTTGTTATTCATTTTGAGTTAAGTTTAAATATTATTTTTTTTTAGTTCTTTTAAGTCGAATA
This sequence comes from Solanum piurae, assembly GCA_029582685.1. NCBI lineage: Eukaryota > Viridiplantae > Streptophyta > Magnoliopsida > Solanales > Solanaceae > Solanum > Solanum piurae. The sequence continues at coordinate 14,236 of JAJOOO010014490.1, read as the reverse complement.
ATCTCAAGCTCTTAGACTAACTTGAGAATTATCCATATTCTTTCATAGTTAGTAATTAGCTTTGAATCCATATTTATGAGTTTGAACTAACTATTTAGCTCAAATTTTTGAATAGGATAAAATTGTCAAGTTTCTTAGAATAAGTTAGTCGTCTTTCAATTTAACTTAGAACTTTGTATGAATGACTTAAGGATCTTTAATATCCTTTCATAGTTGTAAAACAGGGTTCTTTGATCCATGTTTATGAGTTTGAATTAATCGTATGGTTCAAAACATGGCAAATGGATGAAAGTTTAAGTTTAGGTTTATTCTTGAGATTTATAGAAATATCAAAAGATTTTATTTAAGTTTCAAACAAGATTTTTATAAGTAACCCTTTTCTTTTTATAAAATTAGCCAAACTTTTCAATCCGTCGGTCAACCGCGTGTTAGCGGATTCTCTAAGATGCCTAGACCCTTCCTTAGAGAATTATTTGAACCCTTGCCCGACTCTGGTTTTATTTTCTTTCAAAATTCCCTTTTTAAATGGTTTTCTTAATTTTTCCTGAAAATTAAGTGGCGACTTCCAAATTATAATTTTTTCCAAAACTCAACAAAAATTGTCAAAGTTGCGAAAATGGTTTCGAAACCTAGTTTTCGAAATCGAGTTGTAACACACATCATGGTTGTAAGTGTTTCATGAGAATGACCTTTCAACAATACAACAATACAATCAACATTGACACTTTACTCTCAAAGCACCTTCATAGCATTTACATAAGTTTCATAAGATCATGAATAAACTCACACTTTGCCCTTCCAAGGTTCAAAGCCATCATCAATCACCACATCTAGAATTTAAGCATTAGATAGGGATTTCTCATAATTTCATGTAATTCTATCAAATCATATATTAGATCATAAAAAACACCGCTTTCTCAATCAACAACCAAACCTATGAGATCATAATTTATAGAAATATAGGGATTTGCATGGGCTCATAAGAGAAGTATCATAAAAGCATTGCAGATCATCAATTCATGCATGTATAGACATAATTAAACCATTAAAATCATTAGATCAAGGAACTTATGGTGAATGAAGAAAATCCTAGTCATGACCACGAGTCGTGGTCCCCTTCGTGGTCTTGAGGCAGTGGCTAGGCAATATGTGCCTTTAGCCCACAAACCCAGGGAAACTTCACGAGGGGCTCCACGAGCCGTGGTGCTTGCCACGAGCCGTGGTCCCTCTCGGGGGTCTTGAGGCGGTGGATTTCCATTTTCTTTCCACCGTCACACACCAACTCTTCTCTACGAGCCTTCCCATGAGTCGTGGTCTTCACCATGAGCCGCAAAGTGGCTCGTGAAGAGGAGCTTGTTTTGGGCAGATTTTGGGAAGCTCACTGCCTAGTCCACCACGGGCAACACCACATGTCGTGGTCCCTATCACGAGTTGTGGTGGTGGCCGTGGTCGCAAGGGCAGTGTCTAGGGGAGAGTGGACTCCTTTAGTCCTCTCCCTTGGCCCTTTCCCACCTTCTTAACTCTAACCCTCACGTTTAGCTCTAGTTTAGCCTACTAGTTTCCGGGGTGTTACAATTTCCCACTTGGGCTCATTCATCTCGAATGGCGATCTAGACACCTTACGGAAGTGAAGACTCAAGACTCGCAGCCCATCATGCATGAAATATCAAAATAATGCACAATTCAAAGGAGGAAACATCAACTCCATCTCAAACATGATCAGTGCATCACAAGGAAGTAGGAACTACATCTAACAACCCATTATGCATGAAAACTCAACATTTCTCATATACATAGGAGGAACTACCTTCTCCAAGCTTTAAAGCATGCTCAACACAATCTCATAAAACCATTAGGCCATTTTCTCAAGAAAAGCATATACATATAAAACATGTTCATCAATTCATCTCATGAAGTCAAATAGGCAACTCATACTAAATGCACAACAACATGAGGAACATCAATCATGAAAACTCATTTTCTTACTAAACATGAATTTCTCAAGAACATTGCATAATCATAAGGAAATCATGAAAACATTTAATCACACATGATTCCTAACAAGAAAACTCAAGAGGTACTCGTGACCTCAAGCTTGGCTAGGAGAGGTAGGAAAAAGATGAGGATATCTGGACTTCATAGCGGCCTCGGCCTCCTAAGTGGCACCCTCAACTAAGTGATTCATCCACAATACCTTCACGGAGGCAACTTCCTTGTTTCTCAACCTCTTGACTTGCCCGTCTAAGATTTCAACCGGTACCTCTTTATAAGCATGATTCTCCTTATTCTCTAAACCCTCTAATGGAACTAGGGTTGATGGATCCCCAATACATTTCTTCAACATTGAGACATGGAAAATCGGATGCACCAACGCAAACTCATTTGACAAATCTAACTCATATGCAACCTTGCCAACACGCCTCAAAATCTCATAAGGACCCACAAACCGAGGTCTAAGTTTCCCATTCTTCCCAAACCTTATAACACCCTTCATGGGTGAGATTTTCAAATAAATCCAATCATGGACATCAAATTCAAGATAGGACTTTTGCCGACTTTGGGTTGTCTTCAACCTCTCTCTAATGACCCGAATCTTTTCAATGGCCTCATGCACCAATTCCGTACCTAGGAGAGCAACTTCTCCCACTTCAAAACATCATATAGGAGACCTATATCTTTTACCATAGAGAGCCTCAAAGGGAGCCATGTCGATACTCAAATGATAATTGTTATTATAAGCAAACTCAACTAACGGCATATGGTCATCCCAATTGCCCTTAAAATCTATCACTCATGTCCTCAACATGTCCTCTAAAGTCTGAATGATGTGTTCCGCTTGACCATCCGTTTGAGGGTGAAAAGTTGTGCTAAGCTTCACCTTGGTACCTAGCCCATTTTGAAAAGACTTCCAAAACTGTGAAGTAAATTGGGGACCTCGATCCGAAATGATAGACAAGGGTACTCCATGTAACCTCACTATCTCCTTCACATACAATTTAGCATACTCTTCCACCAAGTAGGACACCTTGATGGGAATGAAATGAGCAGACTTAGTCATCTAGTCCACTATTACCCATATCGAGTCATGTTGCCGCCTAGTACGTGGCAAGCTTACGATAAAATCCATGTTAACATCTTTCCACTTCCAAGTAGGAATAGCAATATCTTATGACAAGACTCCCGGCCTCTGGTGCTCAACCTTAACTTGTTGACAATTAGGACATTTGGCCACAAATTCCGCTAAATCCTTTTTCATCCCATTCCACCAATAGACTTCCCGTAGGTCACGATACATCTTGGTGTCTCCCGGGTGAATATAATACCGAGAACTATGGGCTTCTTCTAGAATTTGCTCCCTAAAACCGTCAATATTTGGAACACATAACCTACCTTGATACCTTAGTAGCCCATCTCCCCCTTGGGAGAAAGCCTCAACGGACTTTTTAAGTACTGCCTCTTTCAACTCAACCAAGATAGGATCAAGACATTGCTTAGACTTCACATCTATCACAAAGGACGTTTCAGAACCATTATGGAGCATGACACCACCCTTGGCAGAGTCCACTAGTTGAACACCTAGTCTAGACAACCTATGCACATCACGAACCAACTCTTTCTTTTCATCCTCTACATGAGTCACACTACCCATCAACAATCTACTAAGAGCATATGCTACCACATTAGCTTTATCTGGGTGATAAAGGACACTCATGTCATAATCCTTCAATAACTCAAGTCATCTTCTTTGGCGAAGATTCAAGTCCTTTTGACTAAGCACATATTGAAGACTCTTATGATCGGTGAAAACATCAACATGGACCCCATACAAATAATGCCTCCATATCTTTAAGGCAAAAACAACCGCCGCTAACTCAAGATCATGGGTAGGATAATTCTTCTCATGGACTTTAAGTTGCCTTGAAGCATAGGCAATAACCTTACCATTTTGCATAAGCACACATCCCAACCCAACTCTAGAGGCATCACAATACACCACAAAACCATCCGATCCTTCGGGTAAGATCAACACCGGAGCTTCTTAATCCTAACAAAATAAAATAATTAACTTATTTATAAACGAACTAACTCAAAAATATAAATTATAATTAAACTAAACTAATTAACAAAATATTTAAGTAAATACAAAATATTTTTGACGATTTTTGAATATTTATAAAAGGTAGTGTGTGTGTGAGAGAATTGGTACCTCCAATTTTTTATCAGTTGACATCTGTGATTCCTTATAGTGACTTCCTTCTCCCTGATTTAACATTTGCTTTGCATTTAGGGCTGGGCATTCCGTTTGTTCGGTTCGGTTTATGAAATTCGATTCAGTTTTTTGGATTTCGGTTTGAAAAAAATAAAAACTAAAACTGAACTGAAATAAATTTGGTTCAGTTCGATTTTACAATTTCGATTCAGTTCAGTTCGGTTAATTTTTTCGGTTCGAATATCATCAACACATACATGAAACACTGATCAGTAACACACTAACACATACACACTACATATTAGTGTCTACTACTATTGTACTACCTACACTATCCTTAATCAAAGCAAGTGTACATTACTAATATGCAGATAATGTTTTTCCTACCTACTAGGTAAGTGTACACTACCTACTAGGTATTACCTACAAATTATGTGCACTTTATATGGTCAATCAATCAATTATTGATGTGCACTTAATAAGTGACTATCTTGCACACATACTAAGTGCACGTTGCACTAGTGCTTACTGCCTGTGGGAACTGGAAAGAATATAATTGAATATCATCAAGACATTAACACCTACATGAATGATGAAACACTAATCACTAATTTACTATTCAAAAGAAAAATTACAAAGTGACTTCAAGTTCAAGATTGCAACAAAAAGCTAAGAAACCAAGAGTATTAGACATCAATAGCAGTACAAAACAAGAACCAGCAATCCAGCAATACAAAATAATAATTAGTAGTCAAAACAAGAACCAACAAGACAAAATAAGAATCAACAACAACACTGCAGTCCAACTCTATCAGAAGAAAGTTGGCATTCCTTATGTGCATTTCATCGCAGTCCAACAACAACACCGCAGTCCAACTTGATCAGTTCACCATAATAACATCCAAACTATAAATATACCTCAGAGAAAATGGAACTCTTTAGATATATGATAGAAAGTAAACTCAACTCAATGAAAAAAAGAGAAAAACAAGTGTTGAATGCTAATAGAAAAAGATTTTAAATTAAATTTTACTTACTGTTTGATAGTTATAACTACACATCCACAATACTATATTCATTTCCACTATGAGCCATATCTACAAAAAGTTGAAAGAACTTGTTAGATATAAGCAACATAAATAAGAAATTATTTTTGATATAATGAACACAAAATATTAAATTCTTACCAAGTTCAAGTAGCTTAAGATACTCTAGATCTTCCTCAACATTAATTGGAATTGGTTCACTTCTATACCAATCTTGAAGAGAAATAAGAACTTGCACTAGTTTAGGAGTCAATGAACTCCTAAAAGGTCCTAAAAGGATCAAGAATGCGACCTCCTGTGCTAAATGTGCATTCAAATGCGACACTTGAAATAGGAATGACTAATACATCACGAGCCATCTCAGCAAGAATAGGAAATCTTGGCTCATTAAATTTCCACCACTTTAATATATCAAAATCATCAGTCTTTTGCTCAACATCTTCAGCAAGATATCTACCCAACTCTGATTTACTACTTGAACTTCCACTAACTACTTTATGCCTCACAAATTCTAGTTTCGTTCTCATTGATCCTCTTTTTTGAAAGTTGTCATCACCATTCACACTAGATATACTCGATGAGTTCCCAGATGAAGTAGGTGAAGATGATGAAAATAAAGAAACTTTTGATGATTTCTTAACATAATGATCAAACAAAGTTTTCATATATTTATCCACTGCATCAGCAAGTGGCTCCCCAATTGTTTTTCCAAACATATCACCAATTGCAAAACGAACATAATCAAGCTTGTTTCGAGGATCCAACACAGCTGATATAAAAATCATTTTGTTCATGTTATCTGGTTCACCCCAATATTTTTTGAATTTTTCTCTCATACTTTCTGCTATTTTTTTTCAAATTAGAATCTTCATTTTCTGTCATCTCTTTCAAAATAAGATCAAGCTCAACAATTCCAACAAAGTGCACATTATTTGTAACATACTTTGAACCAAAGACCTTCAAAGTAAGTGTATAAAAAGTTTCAAGAAACTTAATCATTGACCTCACATTTTCCCAATCAACACTAGTGAGGACACCTATTTTAGTTCCATCTTCACAATCATGGGTACAGAGATAATCAAGAAACCCATTATCATAAAAACTATATCTTTCAAGTGCAAGTTCAAAGAGTTGTGCAGTATCAAACATCAAGTATGTAGAATTCCACCTAGTAGGAACATCTAAACATAATGATTTCTTACAAGTTTTCAATTGAGATTCACAACGTTCTTTAATTTTTTTAATTCTTGCAGGAGATTGTCTAATGTATTTCACGGCTTGTCTCACTCGCTTGACTGACTGACCAACTTCCTTCAATCCATCTTGCACAATAAGATTAAGAATATGCGCCATACACCTCACATGAAGATGCTGACCCTCCATTATGTTGGTTCCCCAATTAGTCAGTTGCTTAGATATTTCTTTAACAGTAACACTGTTGGAACTAGCATTATCAACTGTTATGGTAAACACATTATCCAAACCCCAGTCAAGCAAACAATTAGTACTGGAAGCTGCCATATCATCACCTTTATGACTAGAAATAGGACAAAAATTTATAATTCTTTTATGCAAAGTCCAATTTCTATCTATAAAGTGGGTTGTTAGACACAAGTAGTTGATTCTTTGAATAGACGTCCAAGTATCTGTCATAAGACAAACTTTTGGACGTGCTTCTTTGAAAGACTTCTTCAAGAGTTTTTTTTCTTCACTATAAAGTTCATAATAATCTCTTGTCAAAGTTCTACGAGAAGGAATATGAAATTGTGGCACTGTAACTTTCATGAAATTCCTAAAACCTTCCTTCTCAACAATACTAAATGGCAACTCGTCAACAATTATCATTTGAGCTAAAACTCTTCTACTTTGTGCTTGATCAAATTTCCAAGTGCTAATCACCCCTTCCTTTGCTCCCGTTGAAGATGGTAAATTTTTTATTAATTTCTGATCATAATCTACGGTAGAGGGAAAGTTAGGACACTTTTTGTTAGTCATATGTTTATTCATAGCCGAAGTACCATTACCTTTTGTAGCAGCAGCATACGTTTTTCCACAATAATTACATTTTGCTTTAGTAGATCCATCTTTATTGATGAATTTCTCAAAATGCTTCCAACAAGCAGCCCTAGGTTCCATGGTTTTTCTTTTCTTTGAAGCTTCAATGTCATCTTCAACTTCATTCGGAGATGGAGTATTATGTATGGTTTCATTTGAAGCCCCACTGTCACTTATCTTACTTCCGATTTCTGTCATCTGCGAAAAAGAAGAAGAAAAGATGTGAGAACTTAGAACCCATACGAAAATCAGTGAGAATTGCAACAAACTGATATGTATAAAGTATAATGGAGAATCGCGGCCAAGAAACTTACTCTTTAGGTCGATGGCTGAGCTCGCCGCCTTGCGCAGTCGCGGACTTGCGGCTGTTCTCCATTCTTCACTCGCGCATAAGGCAGAACTTAGTTTGGTGTGAAAACTGAAATGTGAATTGTGAATTGTGAATTGTGAATTAGGGATTTAGGGATATAATGTAGGGATATAATGGGCTATTGGGATTAGTTGGGTTGGGCTTTAAGTTATGTTACTTAACAGTTAACTCTTAAAAATATATATGTAATAAATATGTATTACATAAATTTGGTTTTTCGGTTAATCAAAATAAAAAACTTAAAAACCGAAAACCGAAAACCGAACCAAATTACCGAAATTTTAAAATTGAAAACCGAAACCGACCGATTTAACCGAAAAACCGAAACCGAAATAAAAAAAAAATAAGTTCGGTCGATTTTGACCAAATTATGCCCAGTCCTATTTGCATTATTCAAATTGAATATTTAAAACTCAAAAACGGATATAAATGGAAGCACAAATAAGTAAAAGCTCCGTCAGAAAGAAACAAATTGAAAAATGTGATGAAAATAGTTAGATGTATATTCAGCGACTCTCAGTTAGTGATCTAAATTCACTAATTGACACATAAAATAGACGTTCAATGCAAAAGAAATATACAGAAGCTTTGATTAAAGCTCAAATACATTAAAGTTCTTTGAGCAAGAAAAAACTAAAAAAGATTTAAAGATTTCAAAAGAGATTAGGTTAGTCTCTAAAACCTAATCTCTCTAAGACAGTAATAACTTCAAATTAACACAAAAGTGGCAACCAATTCAACGCTCACCAAGAAGAAGATGAATGACGGAAGAAACAAATAGAGGGGACGATCAGGACAGCGGCGATGTTGATACAAACCGGAATTATGTCGTTGCGTAATTAGGATTTATTATCTTGGAGAAGAACAACTCGTGCTTACTCCGTCTCCCTCATTGAATCTTCACACAACTTGTATTTACTTCCTAACACATAGTCTTAAAAAGGAACTAAAACCTTCAATCATTGGGCACAAATGAAAATAATTAGATCTATGGATCAAAGTAAAAGATCACTCTCAATTAGCTATCTAAATTCACTAACAGATCTGTTAACAAAGGAATGGGAAATTTCACGAATAACATAGGTATTAAAGCTGTTTGAACAAGAAACAAACTGGGAAGGAATATAAGAAGAGTATAGCTTTGTCTTTAAGACCTAATTTCTCAAAACATCAGTAACAACTTCAAATTAACACAAAAGTGACAATAAATTCAACACTCACAGAGAAGAAGCTGAATGACGGAAGAAACAAACAGAGGTGACGAAGATGAGGAGAACAGCGAAATAGACAGAAATTGGAACTCTGTTCTCATCCTAAAACTCTGCTCAGAGTTAAGAGGAGCAACATCTATTGCAAGGGCAGCAATTTTTAACTTGAAATGACCAACTTGTCAAGCCGTTAAAGATCAAGCAAAAACTAATAACCAATGACAATGCCTTTTCCTCCTCAAGCTTCTCGATCTCATCATTATCTCCAAAAAGGGTCGAGATTCCAATGCTTTGTATGGAATTGTAACAATATCTACTCATATAACGTGAAACAAAAATAGAAAATACTCAGCTTTATTTCGTTTACAGCAATAGTCCAACTCAACTTTCTACAACTATTTTCATAATAGTTAAAGATGGATGAATCGGGATAGCTCTCACAGGTGAGACAATGAAAAATTTGAAGGTATGAATAATAAATTTACCTTTATATACATCATTTATTTAAGTACTTTCAACAAATGTCATTGACATATACCAGAAGCTTAAAGTTCTCATGTCACATGTACACGTGGCCAACAACATGATAGAGACACAAATATACTCAAATAGTCATGTCAACTGAGCAAATAAATTTCTTTTGAACTTCATGCAATTAATCTTTCTTCTCAACCAATCCATCTTGGTAACTAAGAATGTTTTTCAGTGTTAATCGCTAATAAGCACCTACAAAAAGTTTGGAGGAGAAAATAACATCAATTTCAGGCAAAAATATATATATAAAAAAAATCAACTCTTTTAATTTATATTGTTAAATATGTTAGCGGCATCATAGTTCTTCCAGATGTCAACTCAATGTGATCAGTGGTCACACTCAAAGTCCACAGATGCCGTGTATTTACATGTTCCTTGCTAAGCTTTTTATCCTTCTAAATAGTAATTGTAGTAAGAGATTGGCAAGAAGTGAGTGTAAGGACATGATCTTCATGTACACTTGACTAATCTTTCAACTTAAACACTTTTTTCTAGCTCAAGATGGCCTTTGTATCAGAATGAATAATTTAATTCGACTATAGCATACACTAGCTATCACAAAATACTGCCCAAAAATCACAAACTTATTTTTAGTTAGAGTAGCTTAAAGTCTATTTCAATTGAATGAACTCAAAGCTAAAACGAGCTTTAAACAATGACTAATGAGGAGATCAATAGGAAAAGGGGGTTTAAAAATTGTGTTGCCTAACCAAGCTCCACATTAGCATACCAAATCATTTAGATATGAGTATTTTGACATGAATGCTAATATCAGGGAGGAACAATACTTTTCCTCTATGGAAGTCGAAAGTTGCTTAAAAAAATGTAAGAGTAATCAGAAATGTGTACATGAAAACGAAGAAAGAAAGCACTTACTGGCCTCTAAGCTTGTTCAGATCCTTGGGAGCCTTCTTCTTTAACCAGCACCTGTAATAATCATATTAAAATCGAAAGCATACCCAACAAAGTCACATGATGATAACGCCTGCAAAAATACATGAAAGTTTGAAACAATCATACATAAACACAAGCTCATAAAGCCAAAATATCATTAATGTATTTGGAAAGCTGTAAGAATACATGCAGAAAGAGCAAAAAACATATACATATAATACTATACTCAAATATCCAAATCTTATATACTGAATTAAAACAAAAAAATAAATAAAGCATAAATGCAATATAATTTCACAAGTAGGTGTAGATTCTACACCATTAATCTCTAATAGAAGTAGAATCAACGATTTATATGGTCAGCAAGAGAGAATTAAGTAAGGCTTACCAACAAAGAGACCTTGATTGTGATCATTTGAGATTCTTTACGGTATTATCATCATATACCGATCCAAGAATTCAATTACATGAATGTAAATCAGCATGAAAAAGGCCTCTCAAGTGAAAAAACTTTAAAATAAAATTGGAGAAAACCACATTCTCCATCAGCGTTTGAGCAAAAGGAAGCAACTTCTATCTTTAAAAATCAATGTAGGAGAAGAAAAATCATAGCAACTTAATCACTGACTTCAAGACGGAATATAATTAGGAATGTGCAACCCACAAATCTTCACGAAGGCATCAATCTGCAGGATAAACCTTCAATTTATTCTCATTAAAAGTGTGTTGAGGTAAATAATACACTCCAAGTCCTATATATAAAATCTTTATGAAGTCAACTAATCATTGAGAAATCATGTATCGTAATCATATAGGTTGAAGGTAATGCTCCCTACATTAATCTCGTACCTTAAATTCCTTGCTACTTCTAGTACACTAATTTTTTGCCCTTCATTTTTGTATATGCACACAAATAACATGGAACAAACAGAACCCAAGAAAGAGTAAAAATTTGAATAACGACTAAACAACACAAACTAATTTGAATAAGTGAACCTTATGACCATTGATTATGGGTATGTCTGCAAAAACAAAAAGAAGAGCAAAAGAAATGTAAGAAACTTGAAACAAATATGATACTTGAAAGAGTGAAGAACAAAGAAACACAAAAGAGGTCATGCTCTGAAACTGAGTAGAACTTAATTAAAATCAGAAGAAAGGGATTATTATATCTCTCTGATCTCTAGAGGTAAAACATATGTGGTTCACTAATACCAAGGGCAATATACATATGTTCGTCATCATTTCGATGACCTAGCTAGCCTATCACTTTCTTCCACTAAAACATTAAAAAGCTTCTATGAAGAAACATTTTCGAAGAATTGAGGAAACTATCGGTCGGAGAATATAAAAAGACATTACCTATACCTGAGAAGCAGAGAAATTGGAACTTCAATCCAACAACTTCATTACTATGATTGAGAGAAAGAATAACAAAGTGAAAATTGAAAAGATGGAGAGTTCAATGTTGGTTTATAAATATTTTACATAATTTCTCTCTCTAAAATTATACAATTTTTCTTTTTAAAATGGTTCTCATTCTTTATCTGATATTAAGAAATTTATCATTCAAATTGTGAGATATTTTTATGTTTTTTTTTGAGATTTTAAGGCAATCTTTCTTTAGTTATTGCACTTTCATTGTCTGTAATTGCCATTTGTTCTTCTGGGTAGTTTTCTATAATTTTTCTGATATGCTTATTCAATATTCATGTTTGAATTGAGATACTAAGCTGCAATCTTATGAGATGTATTACAAATTATGTGTTGTTCTGTCTTTAAATTGTATATTGCTTGGTTAACTTAATTTAAAAATTGGTGTTCGATAGTATGTTTGAACGAACTATGTTCTGTCTTTTCCCTACAGATTTTCTACAACATACTCTCCAGTTAATTATGAATTTTTTTGGCTACTGTTGCTGAGTATAAGCGTTAATATGCTTGAACCTGAAAATCTAATTTATATATTCCTTTTATCTTTTCAGTAGTGCAAAATACTTATTTGTTAGAGTTTGAACTTCCAAGTGTTTTCACTGTTATTGAATATCCACGACTACTTTCTCAAACTTTTTTTTGCGTTAGCAATTCCTCACTTACACATTTGATATTTACATGATTTTCCTAGTGTGGGGTGATTATTATCATAAGACCAACAAATCTGAAAGGATGGATCATTGTAAAATGGAGAAAAACAGGGCAATGTGAGACTCAAAACCTTTCTCTTATTCTTTGTTGTAGGATATGATGATATGCTTAAAATCCTTCGGACGTCAATCACTGCAACTTTAGAAAAAGAGAAACGTTGTATATTTCATGTATATTAAAAAACATAGACAAGGAAATATGAGCAAGGAACAATGAAATTACTGCATTCTCAGTGTTCCAGAATGATATGCGGTTGAAGATCACGCCTCGGTGAACATCTCTTTTCTATATTTATTCATATTTACTCTAGACTGGACATCACTTCATGTACTTAAGTAATGATTGCGTTGGTATTAATCTACAAAGTGTAGTCATCTAGAAGTGAGTACTAGATATCTATGGAAAACATAAAAAAGCTCATTCGTTTTTCCGTTACATGCTTACAGATGGGAAAATCAAGACTAGGGATTAAGATATAGAGGGCGGTTGTGAATTAGTTATATTTACTAAGAGCCACAAAATAAGTATCTTTTTGTGTTCATTATGGTTGTGTTGACACATTATATGACTTAATCCAGAGAGCTAATATACATCTGAAGAAAAGATTGGAAACTACATATAAGATGTAGAATCTCTTAATAGTATGAGATCTTTCGAGAAAAATCTTACGATCATGGCAGACAATATCACACTCATTTACAAGTTTTATGCAGATCTGAACTTTATTACAGTGGACTTTTGTGTTTGGGGTTCATAGTTGCTCTGGTGAAGATGAAACATCAGCTTTCCCTCTTAGGCTTCATTTTACTTTAAATTAAAATTCATTCACCAACTTCTAAATATTTGAAAAGTATTGTTTCAATGTGTTGATAAAGTTCTTCAAATATGTCAATTCTCTATTTTGAAGTTATTCAATATATATTGTGTCATTCATTTTCAGATATTTAGATTCAACTCGCACTAATATTTACCCTTATATATAAGTGAGCAAGAGAAGGACGAACACTACAATCAATAATTGTAGAAAAATCAGACACCAACTTTGCCAACCGGGAAGAGCTTTATCTAGCTTCTTCAAGTAGTGGCTCCACTTAGGACTATCACTTTGGATATGGTATTTGTACTTGAATACTCCACTGTCTCTCAGGTTACTTCTGCTCCTTCATGTTAGTACTGAAAACATAGATAATACACCCACCCCATTTGCAGATCAATTTCTGAATCTAATACGGTTCATCATCTAACACATTCAAAAATCAACACTAACTTATTGATCAATTGTACATTTGTAGCTTCTGATTTTCTTGTTTACTGTATCATTGTGTAACAAGTAAGTTTTTTTCTTTTTGGAAGACTGTTATGGTCATATTTCTATGTCATTTTTGAGTTGTCCAAGTACCTTCTAAATTACTCGATCTATCATCTCCACTACACCAACCCCATTTGCAGATCAATTTCTGAATCTAATACGGTTCATCATCTAACACATTCAAAAATCAACACTAACTTATTGATCAATTGTACATTTGTAGCTTCTGATTTTCTTGTTTACTGTATCATTGTGTAACAAGTAAGTTTTTTTCTTTTTGGAAGACTGTTATGGTCATATTTCTATGTCATTTTTGAGTTGTCCAAGTACCTTCTAAATTACTCGATCTATCATCTCCACTACACCAACCCCATTTGCAGATCAATTTCTGAATCTAATACGGTTCATCATCTAACACATTCAAAAATCAACACTAACTTATTGATCAATTGTACATTTGTAGCT
>JAJOOO010014489.1:0-17775 GCA_029582685.1 Solanum piurae | reverse complement strand
TCAACTGTTAATGTGATCTAAGTGAACCATAAATCGCAATCCATTCAAAAAACAATGTCACCAATCCATGACATAAATTTTCTAGCCTTCTCCACCACTACCTCTACTAAGCATAATCACATCAACTTCAACTATATATGAAAACCATTAATAACATTTTGTATACTGAACTGCATTAAGAAACATGAAAAAACAGAAGAAACGCATCTTAGAAGACTACAAAATACTAATTCTATGATTGCTTGAACCAATTACCTGGAAAACCAATCTAAATTTGAAGGAATGAAAAAAGGCTCCAACAATCTCAATATTAAGCATGTATTGACAAACACATTTCTCAAAACTAAAAACTTCATTCAACAGAACATGTTGAAACTTTGAAGTATAATCATCTGGTTACAAATTATTCCACATCTCAGTTACTCATTTAATTTTTTTTTGAAAAAAATCGAGAACGAAAGAGAAGCATCAATTGCCCCAAAAGTTAGCAGATAAACTAACAACTTACAAAACTAGAGCAGTTAAACTCTTTTGATTAACATCTAATTGCATTACTATATAAACTCTATCTTGCTCAATACTACAACAGTACTCCACTTTATATTAAATATATAATTCACGCTAAACAAGAGATATTTAGGTAACATACCTCACTTGATTTCCTTTTTTCCAGTTCTATGATTTTTTTCTCAAGTGATGATCTTTCACTCAAAAGCTTCCTCTTTGTTTCTTCTGCAGTACGCAACATAGCACGAGCTTTCACCTCTTCTTGGATCTTTTCTAAGACCTGCAAGTGAAAATCACATGTTTGTGTTTTGTAGCTGACTAATCTGGATAAGAAACAAAGGTCAAATATAAATTTATAGCTTTACCTGATTATTTGCTTCAACCAATTCTTTCGGAATATTTTTCTTCAAACCTTGAGAACTCAACTTCGAAAGTTGCATTTCTAAGTTTCGCTTATCCATTTGGGCAACCTATAACGAATGAAATAATAAATTGAGATGATTGTCTTCTTCATAAATTAAATTGAATCACATTTAACAAATACCTTAAGCTCTGCATCTTTTTCATTGCACAAAGATCTGAATTTATCACAATCATATGCAGCCATTTTCTGGAGATGTTGGTAGGGGATATATCATGCTTTAATGTTAATGACTCTATTATGGAGATGTTGGCAGGGGATATCTGTGTTGCTGTCATGAAACAAGCAGGTGATGGTGTTATTGTAACTGAGATTGACAACTTGTATGGATGTCGCCACTCACTGCCCGATGGTCTTATGAGGGCTACTAATGTTATGATTGATGGAAAGGTTGCCCTTGTTGTTGATTATGGAAATTTTGGCAAGGGATGTGCTGCTGTCATGAAGAAAATAAGTGCCCCTGTTATATGCACCAATGGAAACAAGCTGGTCAACTAAATCTTCAGACAAGTTCACACATAATCAAACTGTATTACAGATAGATTACTTCACAATAAAAGGGAGAATTGAACTAACATAGTAAACAATTATCACACCTGTGTACTACTGGAAACAGGCTGCAATATTGCACCAACACCTGCAACTTTAGCTTTAGTAATTGCAATAGATGGAAGACTAGACATTAGGATTGATGCAGAACAATAAGCAATACTAAGAATCCTAGTATGCTCAGTCAGATTCTTAGATCATTCAACCAAGCAGATGTTGTCACCTGCAACAAGAAAATGGCATTGCCCTCTTGAGAGACCATATGTTAAAACTAATGAGAAGTTAGAAGCAGAGATGTAATGTTAGTACAAGGAACAGGCTTTCAAACGCTATTTAGAAAATTATGCACATAGTAGCAACACAATGTATCCTAAACAGAACCCTTTACTCTGAACCATCAGTGGTGTGTAAATTTGACAATCAATTTCACCATGTCAAACTATACCAATAGATATCAAAGATAATTAATTTCTACGAAGGTTGAACATATTAGTTTTTAG
Source organism: Solanum piurae (assembly GCA_029582685.1). Taxonomy (NCBI): domain Eukaryota; kingdom Viridiplantae; phylum Streptophyta; class Magnoliopsida; order Solanales; family Solanaceae; genus Solanum; species Solanum piurae. The sequence goes on along the minus strand of JAJOOO010014489.1, from coordinate 15,798 downwards.
TCAAAAATAGAATGTTGTAAATTCTTAGAAAGAAATAGAAGATACTACCTAAATGGATCTAACACCTAAAATAAAAAAATAAGACGAACACATCAAGCTACACGTGATATTTTAAAATCAATATAAGCAACTTAAAAGAACAATGACTTAATATAGGAGAATAACACCATAACTGCTACTACTATTGTTCAAGATTAATATGTTAAACATTAAAGAGAGAATGTGATCTATCCGAATAGATTGGCTAATTGAGGTATAGTAATTATTTCCCCTGCTTAGTTTATAAGTTTGTTCAAAGTATGGCAATTAATACTACACGTTCCAGAGAAGAAAAAGGTTCATTACTTAAGAATCAAGCAGTCCCATCTAGCTTTAAGTAATGTTAATGGACTCATTCTTTAGTGTGATAATTTTTTAGGGATATCAAGGAACTTCTACAGAAAGTTTCCAGACAACAACTATGACATCAACTTTTACTGCAATATGAATAAATCAACTAAAACGGTAAAATTGAAAAAAAATCTGATCATACAAAAGAAATATTACACACATACACACTGATTCTTACAACTTCTTTTTGTAGGAAGAAAGATCACTCTAGAAAGCATCGAGGTTCTTTTTAATCAAGAGTCCTAGACCGACACTTCTAATTACCATTAACAATGTCAACAAATTTTTTTCATGAACATTCATTAATCTTTTTTCCTGAGGGAATATAAAAAATATTTAAAATGGACTTCAAGAACACCTAATTAGACAAACCAAGAAATAATCAATATCAACCAAACTATTTCTTCAGGGGCGGGGGGGGGGGGCAACTTTCAAGATGTTGTTTTAACATTGTCTATGAAGGTATAGCAGATTAACATCACTTTTTTTATCAAGTAAATGTATATTCATTCATAAACATAGTCAATGCCTTGACACAATTGATATAGCAAAAGGTAAAAATCTACAAAAAAAAAGATGATTCTCTACTAACTCCATCAAATTTTCTATACAATTGGGAACTCTATAGGTGCACCAAAATAAAATAAGGGATCAAATGCTACTTTTCAACTGAGAGTTCTCCTATTTCTCTTTCTCCACACAACTTACATTAAATCTAATGGAACCAAGTTCCAATTCCTCCACTCTTCCAACTGAATATCACTATTACACCGTTCTTGGCAATGTCAACCAAGTTTCTTTTTGAAAATTCAAAATTTATCTCTCTTTAACAATATACTCAATGATATAACACTAACCTTAAAGTATTCACAATTACACAAATCAAACAAAGAACCTTGACCCATCAAAACTTGAAAAAGTTTAATAATGTCAAACAAGTTTCTTCATGAAAATCTCAACTTTCACAACTAAATAAAAAAAAATACGTAAAGAAAAAACAAATAATCACTGAAAAAAAGAGATCCAAATACTATGATTCTTACTGCTCATATGGTGGAACAATAAAGATCTCACCAGAAAAAACATATGGAGGGCCCCTTTAAATCGAAGTTGAACTCGATTACAGCTAACCACAATTCAAAAGCTACTGCTTAGTGTCAAGAAATAAGTTTCTTCATAAAAAATCATAATTTTACTTTACCAAAACTTCAGGGAACCCCAAATTACACGAATCAAACAAAAAACCTTGACCCATCAAGACTTGAAAAAGTTTAATAATGTCAATCAAGTTTCTTCATGAAAATCTCAACTTTCAAAACTAAATCAACAAATTACGTAAAGAAGAACCAACTAATCACTGGAAAAAAAGATCCAAATACTATGATTCTTACTGCTCATATGGTCGAGCAATAAAGATTTCACCAGAAATCACATAAACAGGGCCCCTTTCAATCCAAGTTGAACTCGATTACAGCTAGCCACACTTCAAAAAGCTACTGCTTAATGTCAAGAAAATAAGTTTCTTCATAAAAAATTATAATTTTACTTTCCTATAACCTCAAAGAACCCCAAATTGCACAAATCAAACAAAGAACCTTGACCCATATCCGAAATTGAAAAGGTCGCTGCCTTTAGTAATGTCTATCAAGTAATTTCTCCATGAAATTGAAATTTAACAAAGTTTATGAAGCAATCTTAAATAAAAAAAACAAGAACAAAATAATCAAAGAGACTAAATCGTTCTCAAGAATTCATCAATTGTTTTGGAAAGAGACTAAATCATAAAGAAAACTCACCAAAGATACACTTCAAGAACAACCTGCTTCTCACTGAAATAATGAGATAGATAACCTAGTTTTAATTTTGGAGAAAACTATAAAGTGGCTCAAGAAAATCGTGCAAAAGAAAAATAAAAATTGGTAACTTCAACAATTTTTTGGCGGAACAAAAAGACCGCTATTTCTTTGGTGGAAAACTAAAAAAAATCTATTTTAGGCCATATATAACTGGCGCCTAAGTTGTTGTTAATTTAAGTATATTAGCAACAATAAAAAGTTATTGTTACCATTTATTTTCTAATATAACAAAAAATTAATTAAATTATTGCCATTTATCAAAGTTGGGCAACAATATCATGGTTGTTGCCAAAACATTGTTGCAATATTATTATATTTGATTTTTTTTATATTAATTAATATTAATAATATAATATAGCAACAATCTGGAATGTTTGACAACAATAAAAATATTGTGGTTAAAAATTAAAAGATATACCAACAATTAAATCAAGTTGTTGCCATTTATTAATATACGCCAACAAAAATATAGTTGTTGCCGAAAAGTTGTTGCTAATTCCATATTTTCTTGTAGTAATAGTATTTGGATATATATATAACTAGTGAACTTACCGTGGTTAAGATCAATGATCTCATTATATTTATTAAATGATTTCTTCTTGATATTCAAATAACTAAAGTAGGTATGTACCAACACTCTTCCATTACTTTGCCAACCTTTAAAGAAATTACTGAAAGATGTGATAAGGGACAAACGTGCAGTCCACATATCCAGATCATCTTCGGAGCCTCAAACTTTCATTGTTTGATCAGAATGCTCCTCGTATGTATATATGTACCAATATTGTTCCATTACTTGCCAAGCAACGAATTCGAAGGAATTACTCAAAGATGACAAAAATCTTTGGCGGAGACCTTAGCTTAACCAAGTTTTACCCTCTAGCAGTGAGATTTTACTCATTTTAAACTTGTTTTTTCCACTCTCATTAAAAAAAGTTATTTTCCATATCTTTAAAGAAATTATTAAACACGGAAAAATTGAAAGACATATTTTTGTGGAATTAATATTCTCCTTACCTAACGCACCCTACATCTTGCAAGTAGCAATTGCTTAATTATTGTTAATTTCCTCGTAACATCCAATGATATTCCACGTACGCACGTTTGATTTTCTCTCAGGTCAATGTATATCATACATAAGACATATTTGAAAATTGAAACCTATTATTTATTACCTTATAAGTGGATATTTTGAAGTGTAATATTAAAACTTGACCAATGGTCTGAAGAATATGGAAAAGAGGAAGAAGCTTGGGTTGTGAAAATAAAATAATGGTACTAGACTTTTCTAATAGGAATAGGAAAAATAAGTTCATAAGTGACAATCCGTTCAATATTATTTTTTCCTTTCCTCTCACTCAACAACCCTTAACCCCAACTCCTTGACCATCACACCCCGACCCCTCACTCTCCATTACCTCATTCTACCTTTATACTGTTTTACTTGTTTATTTATATAATATATAAATGCTTTTGAATAATACTTTTATGGTTACTAATAAAATATTAGAAATTAAGTAGTAATAAATCCATTTTCTTTTTGGCAAGAAAAGACCATATTCTATAACGCGTGACAGTCATGCATGGTTTCAAATGAAGAACGTAAACAAATTATTTAATCATGCCTGCGTATGAACCAATTACAGCACATGCTTAAATTGAAATGTGGACTGAGGGCTGAGGCCCCTAGCCTATAAAAGAAGAGAACTAACTCCCCTTAACAAACAACTTCAAATCAACAAAAAGAGAAAAGGAACCCTTAGCTTGTGTCTATTTTTCACTTGCAAATATTTCTAGTTTCTCTTTTGTTGGTGAATTTTTTTAAATCTAAATGGCCAAGTTAGATATTCAAAAAATGATAATAAAACCTTCAACTCCTACCCCGAATCATCTTCGGACCCTCAAATTACTTTCATTTTTCGATCAGGGGGCTCCTTGATCGTATATGTATGTATGTATGTATGTATGTACCAATATTGTTCCATTACTTGCCAACTTGTGAAGAAATTACTGAAAAAATGTGATAAGTTGCAAAAATCATTGGCGGAGAGGTTAACCAAGTTTTACCCTCTAGCAGGCAGATTTAATATAATGAAGATGAATTCACTGCAATGATGAAGGTGTTGAGTATGTCCAAACCAAAGTCCACGCGAATTTCTCCATCAAGGAACCAAGAATATTATTGAGCTTTTGGATGATATATCTTCTTCCTGAAATGGATGAGTCATCATCAAGTTCATTACTTGGTCATGTGCAAGTGAACCTATTCATATCAATTTGTGGAGGACTAGTCATATATGTTGATACAAATTTCACACATTCTAGCTGATGGTTTCACTTTGTCAAGGAATGGGCACACACTATAGCCAAACAGGGACCATAAAAGGTTGTACGTCTTCCAAGTTTTGGTGGTTTGTCGTCACTCTTTCCCATGCACAAGATAACCTCAATTTTCAGCACCTTCTGGTCGAGACCCTAACATTAATGTGACGAAGAGGATATGATTGTGTTTGATGCTTTGGCAATAAGACAACTCAAAAACAGGAATCAATTCGATCGAGTGCCACATTTACCAGACCTACTCGAGTGTTAGCAAAATTTTTGAAGGAATAAGTCTGATGGACACAAAAGATGGTGACGGAATAGAAGCATGCATGGATTGCTTTGAAGGAGAATGACCCCAACATTTTGGAAAGCAGCATTTGAATAATCCTTAGAGAACAAAATACATTATATGATCAGCTTAAACTAATAAGATTCCTTGGATCTATTAAGATAGTACTCATTATATTAATTCTTTTTCTTTTTTTTACATTTGAATGGTACGGTGGTTTAATTTCACCTTGTAATTTAAGAGAAAAATCAAAGCAAACAGTTTTCTTGTCACATTTTTTTGTTCCAAACATGATGAGCCTGATGGGAATATATGCAAATGATATATCGAAAGTCAAAAATTTATACATCAAAGACTGTTTTACACATTTAATTGTATAATTTATCTTTAAAATATATTGAATCTAATTTTTTATTTTTTATTTTATAAACAATTAATTTATATCTACTCGGGCATAACTCATCGAGTATAATAATTATAAATATATAAATTTCTCTTTTGCAAATATTTTTTTTAGCACAAAATCATATATTCATATATAAAAGTGGGAAGCTCCAACTTTCAAAGTTGGATTACCATTTTGCCCCTTTACTAAATCAAAATAAAATTAATTTATTTATTAGATATTTTAATTACATTATGATGGAATATGAAGTCCAACAATTACACTTTAATTGTTTAGTTATGACATTATAATTATAATTGATTAGGTTAAATTCAATTAGAGTAGAAGACAAAATAATGTATGAAACTTTTCCAATTCAGTGACTCTTTGAATTTTGAAATCAAAATAAAATTGAGCAACTTTCACATACAGCAAACATAAAAATCATATTTGTATGTTATAGTTATAGTTTGCATAATTGTGCTCCATAGCAAATTTTATGTTTGCTATGGAGCTTTTGATGATTTGTATAATTCGCTAGATACATGCATCCAACTTTATACAAATTGTTCAGTTTTGTATAAATTCATTTATACATTGTAATTTGTATAATAAGATTTGTATTTGTATAATTATAAGTGTATATGATGAAAATATATGTATTTGTATTTGTATATACACTTTTCTCTCGCTTTATACAAACACAAACGCATTTTATACATTTTATACATTTGTATACCGAATGGGTAATTGTATATCGAAAATGGCTAATTGTATACCGAACTAGATGGCAAAAAAAATGGGATGTTTGCTGCGAATTACAAATAAAATAAACTATAGTTATAACATTTAATTTGAATTAATAGTTTGCTATTTCATACAATTTTCTCAATAAAATTTATGTATCATGATTCAATGTGCTCTATTAATATATTTTGGTAGGTGAAAAGACAGTCAAATATCACTATAAATATCAATAAATTGCTCATTTGATCATCATATTCATTTCTTTTCTATCATCTATTATTCTCTTTCTTCTTTCCTAGATAATGATATAGATACATGTCGTCAAAAAGCTAACTGATAGCTTCATTCTCAAATTAAAAAGAGAAGTTTTCTTGCAATATAGTTCAAGTGTTAAGCTTAGAAGTATAAGATATGACCTATATATTCCTTTAGATCTTTTTTATGTTAGCTTATGATTTTAAGTTTTTCTTTTCCATTTTGGAGTTATGGTTGTTCAAAATAAATTTGGTAGCAACCCATAATTTTATGTAATTTTGTATCATTTTGCATTGTTATGGAAATTTTTTTCTCTGTTTTTGTGTTATTATTCTTTTAAGTGCTACTTAATTGAAAAAACTTTTATTAATACATGATGAGTTTGATAATACTTGAATAGTTTATGCAAGATGCTTTTGTTTAAATACAAGTAATTTAAATAAAGATTGCTAAAAGATTATTACTTTGAATGAAAAATTTGAATTGTATTACTTTATCGTCTATCGTTTAACATAGTGTTGCGAACACATACATATATTGTTCATTTTCACCACTTATATTTTATTTTTTATTTTTCGACAATTTATACCATATGATATTTAACAATTTAATTTTCGAATAAAAATGAGAGTTACATTTACATTTATGCGACACTAAGCCTAATAGTTTTCTTAAACATAAATTTCATATTAACGGTAGCTTTCGGTAGTGTTAATATTCAAATGGTTGGTATGATGACAATTTTGCTTTTGGACATTTTGGTTGTTTCTTTATGAATTCCTTCAACCCTTAATTGTTACTACTTAAAACTATTCCTCAAATTAAAATCATGTAAACAATATAATGAGAATGGAGTAATTAAGCTTCATTTTATTTTGATTTTAGTAATATAAGTGAGGAAAGACTCAAAATAGTCCCTCATCTTTGGATTAAGGGTCAAAGTCATCCTTGAGTTTTCACATGGAGTACTAATAGTCCCTCATGTTTGCAATATTGGTGCACTTTTGGTCCTTCTAAAAAAATTTGCCTATTTTTTAATATTTATTTTGTCCACAATTTTATATAAAGAATGTCCAATCGTCTTTTTATATATTTAGTAGAAATAATAACTCTATGTGAGAGAAGATGATAAGAAGAACACATTGTTCTGTTCAATAGAAATATTACTGCAGCTAAACTAAGAACATCTTAACATATGACGTTGGAAGAAAAGAAAAAAATTTGTACTATTGCACGTGAAATTATCATGATGAACCTCTCGACTTTACCTGCAATACAATTTCTATTAAACAAAACAAGATGTTTTTATTCTCACATTCTCTCATATGAAGTTATTATTTCTACTAAATATATAAAATGACGATGAACGTATCATACATAAGTTATGGATAAAATCAATGTTAAAAAATAGGCAAATTTTTTTAGGAGGATCAAAAGTGCACCAATATTGAAAACATGAGGGACTATTAGTGCTCCATCTGAAAACTCAAGGATGACTTTGAGCATTAAGTCAAAGATGAGGGACTATTTTGAGCCTTTCCTCTAATATAAGTCAACAAGATCATTTTATTAAAAGTGCAAACACAAATGTCCTTTAAAAGTATATTTATCATTTTATTTTATTTTAAAAATTAATTGTCTATCATCTATCTTTATAGACCTGTACAAATTCTATGAACTTTTTATTTACAAGTTTAATATGTGTCATGTATTTATTTTCTTCACTTTTAGCTTCCAATCGTTTAAACATATCATACTCTTTATCAAATTATATATACCTTATTCAATATTTAATTGATGCACATTAAATATATATATATATGCGCCTTAGGTAAAGTTACACATTATAATTTTCCTTTTATAGGGCTTGATCAAATTCACAAGAAAAAATAATTAAAAATACACATTATAATTCTCTTTTTATTTGTCAATATATTTTAATGTGATGTCTTTTATTATGGATGTCATGTCTTTATTTATTTTTCTTTCTAAATTTTTTCTTGTATTTTTTTTATAGCCAATTTCTTTTTTTTGATTATTAAAACTTACGTTTAGTAATTAAAATATATTAATTCCTCTTATATAATAAAAGATTGATTTTTCATGAAACATTAAAATATCAAATCTCCAACATCTGACTCAAAATTTTCATGCTATATATATTTTGTGAAGAGTTATATTCTTGTGTCAAATTTATATATAAAAAACTTAGCGATGAATTTATATATATATTTACTTATATAAATTAACTTTTTTTAATGTCATGCAAGTTTAGGACCAGTAGGATGAAAAGAGCAAATGACCCAGTTTGAACATCACCTTCTATGGCGGGTCAAGCCACAACCTAATAGACTTTTGCTCTGAAGAAAACAACAAAAAAATTGCTTTCTTCTCTAGGCAAAGTTTGCTTTTGTATCAGTGATAATCCTACTAAAACCCCTTTCTTTGAGAGAAATTTGGAAATGGGGTTTGATGAAATGGAACCAATTTTTGGGCGAATAAATGCAGAGTGGTCAGCACCTCACAAAACCCCTTTAAAGCCTTTCCTCTTTCATGTCCACGGATTGCCAAGTGATCCCTCTACTCTCCATGTCTGCGCCACTGACTTCCATTCAAATACATGGGACACTTTGAAGTCTGCGCAGGAGCTTGAAGATATGGTTTGCCTCCTTTCAACTTACTTTCCTTCATATTTTTGACCTCAATTCTATGCCTGAATTTTCTCAGCTTCTCCTGCAAAAGTTTGATCCTCTCATTTCAATTCTAGATTTTCTGCTCTAATTGCTAATGTGGATAGATTTAGGGAAGACCAATTAGAGAATTTAAACACAAAATTAATTACTCTAAAAAAAAATGAAGAAGATTTAAGCTCAAATCCAGCAATTAGACTTGAAATATTGCTTAATCCAACCAATTATCAATAACAAAGTTTTTAGATGCTTGTGCTACTATTAGGATTAAAACTTTTACTTTTGTATTTTCGTTTCTTTTTTAGAGGGAGGGAGAGAGAGAGAAAGTAAAAGAAACCTAACTGAACTTTCTCCTAACTTCATATTAAACTGAATGGTATTTAGTAATTTCCATAAATGCCTATAGTATGACTTGCGACATATCGATTGATTCCTTCGAAACTGTTTGAAGCAGATATTACTAGTTGATGAAACTATGGACAGGACACATTTTACATATTCTTTAGATAACTGGAATAAAAGCTGTTTGGTAGAAAAGAGAATATAACATACATTCCACATGCTAATTATGAGTAATTAATTCTTGCATAATTGTCTTTGTTTAGCCTATCTTTTTGCTGGTTTTATTTGTAATCATTGTTCTTTTGACATCTTTTTTTTTTTTTTAATCTTTTGTTTCTGGTTCATTATCTAAGCGAAATTTGGTTCTTATGTTTCAAATCATAGTCACTAGTTTCATATCATTCTATACAGAGGGACAGAACTGGTATAGGAGGATCTTGGTCTGACTTTGTAGATTACCTTATAGCTGCCGTAAAGTCTGAAGATGTGAAGCTTGTTATGGATGGACAGTCAAAAGTTGGAGGTGATCTTTAATTTTATCCTCTTCAAATTTGCTCAGTGGTATAATATGTGTAGACAATATTTCCTTTTATCTTTGCTCTTTTTAGCAAGAAGCATATGCCCTAGGTTTTTGATAAATGAGAAAGCATATCTCCAATAGAATTGATGTTTAATTTTGAAGACGTTCTGAAGGTTGAAACAATGGTGAACAAGTATGGGCTTAAGTCAGATCTCTAATGTAAACATACAGTTATTAGAAACTTCTCTATGTCTCTTTACTTTATTCTCACACTTGTGATTGTTCATGAGTGCGTATCCTTTATATATTTTATATGAATTTCGTTGTTCTCTGACACCTTCTTGAGATTTTTTCTTGTCACTCTATCATATGTTTTCTTGAGTCATTGAATAGCAGGTGAAGATATATTTTCCTCTGTTAATAAATTTTCATCGAACTTAGTTACCAAAAATATTGCTTCTGTCAGAGATCTATCAGACATAAATCTAAATCGGTTGTCCATAATCCTTAAAAACGACCCAAGTTTATGCTCATACAGTTTTGGATTCAATGCTGCGAATATTCCTTGAGTCACAAAATTTACCAATGCTCACTGGAGTACTTTCAAAGGGAGGCTAAATTTTATGATGCCAGGTCTAAACCAATATATGAAGTTATTTGTTAAGTCAGGTCCTAAAAACTATGCAGATATATTATTGGTTTATGTAATCTTCTTATCAACCCTCTTCATGTGCAATGACAATAATTAGTCTTCATCCTTTGTTTCTGTTGTTTCTCTTTTAGAATGAGTTTCTTAGTTGGAATTTTTGAATATTTGAGGTTTCAATGTATTGATTCCCCCTTCCCCCTCTTTTTTTCAGGCGCTGCACATGCAAAATTGGTTGCCCAGAAAGCCAAGGGGATGCCGAGAATCGCTATATCACTTAGTAAACTTGTGGATACTGCAGCAACTGAAGCAATGGCAAATCTTTCTTTGGAACTCTACACAACATTCACAAATGTACATAATTTGCTTAAAGCTGGTCTGTACCCTGATCCGTGAGTAATGGTTTATGTTGTTAATTTAATTGATGAATACCTGTAATTAATTGGTTAAAGCTTATGGAAAGTATTTCCAGCTGTTTTTGGTGTTATCAGTTGTGCCATTTCAAGATTAGACAGTCAGGCCCCATTGCTTCTTCTTCTTTAAGTTCTTCTAGAAAAGCTGCAGTAGCCCTTCTATATCTCTTTGTTATTCCTTCTTCAGTCTTTGAAGGTGACTTTGCATGAGTTGGTGGAATTAACGTTCTAGTGATATTTCATTTGAGTTGATGTTAATTTTGTCAAGCTTGTACATTGGATATTGAAATTAGTTTGCGTGTAAAGTTTCTTTTACTTACTATACTCTCATATGTTAGTTAATTTATGTAATTTCGGTAAATTGTGCACCTTAGTTTGAAGAAGCGCATGGTTCACTTTTCGCTTCACGCTTAGAACCCAAGAGTTCTGTCATGTTTTTGCACTTCTTGCTTTCTAAAAGAGTGGTCTTAGATTGCTAACAAAAGGGCGATCAGGTTGTGTCATCAATTGTTACTCTGCCAAAAGTGTGAAATGTACGTATTGTTTTTAAAATAGTATCATTCCCACTTGTATACTCTGGTTGTCTTTTCTTTTCAGAACTACCACTCTAGCATGGGTACAACTTTCCAAGTCCCCTTTTTGCACCTCTAGCATAGGTCTAACATAAAAAAGTAAACATATTGCACACCTCTGCATTCGTTCAATCTTAGAACCTTCATGTAAGAATTTACTAAAATGGTGCAGTTTGCACTATTTCCTCAACTTATTCATATGCTATCACGTCTATGCTAAACTTTTTCCTTATTCTGCCCTGTTTTGTGAACAAATCTCCAATAATTCTACAAGTTCCTTTTGACTCTTGATGACCTCATGTGCCTAACGATACATTATCTTTCTGAGAGTGCATTTCATTTTCTTGCGGTTTTCTTTGCAGAGAAACAACGATGCTGTGAGTTGACAAATGTATTATCTGAAGAAAAGGTATTCTTTTTTCAATCAGCCTTAAACTTTTGTGAAATTTGACTTTGTCTATGCTAGTTGCTTCACAAATGAATAAATGCTTGTTTTTATTTTCCTTTGTTCCATCTCATGCAATTTCATTTATTCATGAGGAACTTGAGGTTTTTGGTCTGTATTATACGATAATCTTTTTCTTCTTGTCCCTCGCTATTTGACTGAACATGTTTATCCTTTTTTCTTAAAAATGAAATCGTACTCACTATCCAATAGATGAAGGATGTTAGCTCCATTATAATTCTCTGTGTTGTCTTAACTGCACTTAGGAAAAAAAAACTGTTGCTCAATCCGTCTTGCTATACTTTGTAGCGCACCACACCCTCCCATCAAAAGCACAGAGACACGAGTAGTCTCCTTGCCCATCACCACAGTATTTGTTGAATAAATGATTCAAACAAAAAGAAGAGAAAAGTTACTGCAGTTTCTTTTAGTGTTTTTACTGCACTTTGACTTAGTCTAGGATAGTTGTTATTTGGTCCTTAAGTTTCTCTTTTTAGTTGAAAGCACTACTGAGTTAGTGCCCTTTTAATTCTGCATTTTAGTTGAGTTGTAAGCCTATTTAAAAGGCATCATTGATGCTGAAGAATATATGAAAACAGAAGCTTACAGCTTATAGTTAAAAGACTGCCTGCTAGTTATTCTTTTCCTTTCCAATATTTTGGTTCTTGAGTGAGCTTACGGTCTGTGTTCTCCAACAGTATTTACCAGGTCATAACCTGTCAAACTCTGGAACTTGAGAAAAAAGTAGTTGGTTGATGTGATGTTAGTGATTGAGAAGTGTGGGAGTTGGTTTGTAGTTTAAAAAACTGCTTCCTATGTAGCCTTTTTTATGTACAGATTTGTTGTACGTGGTAAATCATTCAATAGTAGGAAATGCATGTTATTTTATGACAATTTCAGAAAGTAAAATCCACAACCAGAACTTGGGATGTAAAGAAGTGTTGCTAGACTGTAAGGAGTATGATTATGTTGTTTTTAGTTGTTTTGTTTACTTGGCAGGAAAAGAATGAAACTGCGCAGAAGCAACTCGATGCACTTCTGTACTCTAAAAGACAAAAGATTACTGAAAACACAGCCTCAGATACTGCAACCGTCAGTAGCTCACTAGAGTCTCCAGGTATAGTTAAAAATATATATCCATTTTGAAGTGGAAAGTTGAAATGAGGCCTGTACAGGATTGAATTTCGATTCTTCAACTATCGTTTGAACAAGTTTAGATTAGTGATCAAAGCCTTGGCTAGTTTATTAATGCGGAGAAAAGACAAAAAGAAACTTGGTAGTGCAATTAATAAGTTTCCGAAAATTTCTGTATCAAAGGCTCTTTTTTGATAATTTTCCTCCTCGGATGTATTTGCAGACTATACGTTTTGCCAATCCCAGACTTCCTGTATTGTCCTATTTTTTCTTCTCTATTAAGTATTCTATAGAGTACTTCTGTAGGAGAACAATTCACATCCTTTATGTGATGTCCACTGACATGTATAAATGGATTTTAATTTTACCATTAACAATCACTGTTGCTGCAGCTAATTGTCTACTTGTAGATATTACTGCATTTAATCTGTTAATTCGTTCATCCTTACCCAATTGCAGTTAAGCAAGCAGCCCAACTTCCCTCTACTAAGGTGACTAACCGTGTGGTACCAGCACATCGTAGGTAAGTTAATTCAACTTATCCTTGCATCGATATTAAAATTGTTACTTCAATGAGTAGTTGCTCGGTTTACAGGGCCAGAGTCCGAGGTGTTCTTTTGCATGATACTGAAGAGGAGAGGCAAGATTAAGAAACTGTCATTTATCTCCGTGATTGATTGAAGCATTCACACATGAGCTCTTCTGTAAATACCGTATGATGGAAAATATGGCGTTAATTAATTGATGTGTAAAACAGTCTTTGTTCATGGTGACCAAGGTGAACTTCCTTCATCCAAGTTTTATCCACTTACCGGAAGACTTGTCAAGGATCAAGGTTTTTCTCTTTATTGATTGCAGTGACCATGGTGTTGAATGCTTGGAAACAAAAGTAGATGGAAAGCTAGCTGAGTTGTTTCAGCAAGGACTTGAATGTAAGAATGTAAATGTTTATTGCGAAGAAATTATCGAGAGTGTAACGGCCATTGGATTTAGGGCTCAAATTTGACGTTTTAATTTGAAATTAGCATTTGTTAATGAAATGTGAACAGAACTTCAATTTCAAATTCTCCAACAAAGTTTCAAATTTCAAGTAGTGATTTCAATTTTTTTTTTAAATATATTATTTGACTCATAAGTTTATTATTTGCAAATAAAGATCCATCATTTTAAATCTTGTAAAAAGAAAGAAAAAAAATTGTGTCAAAGTGACGATTGTTGGTACTTTGTGAGGGGATTATATTAATGAACAATTAATTACTACTATTATTGCTTTATTTGACGTGTGAATCTTTTTACTAATTGGGTGCCTTTCAGTTCTTTGTTTATTAGCTGTGGTTCGTCCATTTGATAAGGTTGCATATGAGTCGAAGAAGTTTTGATAGTTCTCACAAATTATGGAAAAAAAGATTCTGCTTGAAAATTCAATTTATATGTCCAAATAAAATTTCTTCAACTTCAAATCAATCTAATTTCAAGACCTAAGCTATTGCAACTTAATTTGATTAATTAACGATATATAAGCAATTGCAAGTTGCGTTTGACGGTAGTGGGGTGTTATTACCATCCTCTGAGCGGAGAAATCAAGGCCATTATAACAACACTTGTTACTTTAAAAAAAAAATTGTATCTTTGCTGGAACGAGTCAGCGATGAAAATTTCAAAATCATTTCTCCGTTGACCCCTCCTTTGTGGAAACATAATACTCCTAAATAAATTTAGCAAGTCTAATAAAAATCGTCAACACGTGTACTACATGGATATGGATATAATGAATGATAATTGAGAACAATAAACTAATGCTTACCAAAGTTTGCAAAATGCCGCCAGAAACGCCTAGTGTAAATTATTGGTTCAAAGTACACCTGCGTTGCCATCTTGTACCAATGTTTAATTAAAACGTGCGTTAAGCCCTGTTTAAAAACAAACCACTCTAAATCAAACTTTCATTGTTTGATTAGAGTGCTCCTCATATATTTGTACCACTACTTGCCAAACAGTAAACGAATTACTGATCAAATTAGATGTGACAAGTTGCAACAATCTTTAGCCGATACTTTAACCTAGTTTTACCCTCTAGCTGGAAGATTTAATAAAGATGACACCTCAATTCACTGCAACGACCAAGGTGTTTGAATCCAAAGTCAATGCGGATCTTGCTGAGTTTCTCCATCAAGGTCTCAAGATTGAATGACTTTCTTCCAACTGATTTGCCATCAAGTTTACTACTTAAGAGTCCCAAGTGTGTCATATTCAATTGTGGAGGACTAGTCATTGGGATAAATATTTCACATATTCTAGCTGATGGTTTCACATTAGGATCATTCGTCAAGGAATGGGCACACATTACCCAAACAGGGACAACAAAAGATTGTCTCACAAGTTTCGGTCACTTGTCATCCCAACAGTGCTATCAGGACCTCAAGTTTCACCGCCTTCCAACGTAGATTGTCACCAAGAGGTTTGTGTTTGATGCTTTGGCAATAGCAAATCTCAAACACAGAATCAATTCGAGTGCTACATTCACCAGACCTACTCGACTGGTGGTCGTTCTGTCATTCATATGGAAGGTTCTAGTAGCCAATTCACATTCAAGGGGGGGGGGTCGTCTTTATTATTTCCGATTAATTTGAGGGGAAAATCAAATTTGCCTTCTTTAGAACATGCTCTAGGGAATTTATACATGACGGTTGTTGCTTCAGTGTTAACGTGGTAGGAAGTACAACAAGGGACACATCTGCAAGCATTGGTAAGGCAAACATTGATGATATTACATCTATGTTCGCTACCTG
>JAJOOO010014488.1:0-25642 GCA_029582685.1 Solanum piurae | reverse complement strand
CCAATTCTGACCTCAGGAAGTCGGAAATAATAATATATGAATTTTCCGACATAAAATAAATACCGACCTCCAGAGGTCGGTATTGAATAGCGACCAAGATTTTTCCGACCTAAGTTGGGATGTCGGTTTTAGGTCGGTATTTCAAGGAATACCGACCTCCGGAGGTCGGTATTTGTAGGTCGGTATTCACTGTTTTTTTAGTAGTGTTTCAACCTAAATGAATCTTTTATGTTAGAAAATTCTTTCACAACAACAATGATACTTTACTCTCAAAGCATCCTTAAATTATTTTTATCAATTTCATACAGAACATGCATATCTTCATAAATTCATCTTTCATAGTTCAAAAACTTCATCATATGATTAATTACAGAAAATATGGATCATGCACGAGTTCATGTGATTTCAACGTAAAAACGTGCAATTATCTCAATTCATGCATAAAAAGACATAAGACAATCAATTAGATCATAATTGAAAAGAACCCATGGGATTGAGCAAAACTCTAACTTCAATTGGAGATTCTACCTTGTAAAAATTGAATAATTTAGGAACCCTATGGAGGAAAGGACTCCATAGGTCAAAACTATCATACCTTGATGCCAAAAACTTGAAATCAATGTAGAATTTGGAGAATTGATCTTGAAACCCTAACCTCCTTATTCTTCTTAGAGGGAGAAATATTTGAGAGGATGAACTCGATCAACTTCTAGGAATTTAGGAGAATGACTTGAATTAGTTAACTTGGGGGTTAAAAATACTTATATAGGGCCTGGGTTAAAGGGTAAGATGAGATAGTATTGGGTTGGAATAATTAGAAAAAGACCCAAAATCCCATTTACAAATAACTGTCGACCTCCATCGATGGTGGGGACCTACGATCCATGGGTCCACCTACAGACCATCCTGGTCAACTGCCAATGGGTTCAAAACTTGTTTTTGGACACTGGGACTGACGGGACCCATGTACGGCCCGTTGGTCAACCTACGATTGACATGACCTCTGTGAGTCCTGCTGAAAATGCTTAAAATCTCACTAAGTCTAGGACTCACCTACGAGACCTATCTACAAATCGTATATTGGGTGACGGACTGTCCTGGTGAATTGTATAGAAAGTACTGGGACAAGAAATTTTGAAGATATTTGGACTTACCACTCATGGTCCAACCTACGACCAATAAGTCAGTCCACAAAACGTAGATGATTCTGTTGGAACTGGCACCAGTTCTAGAGAAACCTACAATTTTTCATCTTTTTGAATCTGATGTGTTACAATATCTCTCCAATTGGAATATTCGTCTTTAATGAGATTCAAGACATCATTAGGAGGGTAGGAACTAGATCTAACAACTCAATATGAATACAATCACATAATGCACATATTTGACGAGGAAATATCAACTCCAAGGTAAAACATGTTCAAAACATCATTTCATAAGGTCTACATGCAACTCATACTCAATGCACATAAAAATAAAGAAATCAATCAAGTTAACTCATTTTCTCAAAATTTAAGCTTTTTATGAACATGCATAAATGAGGAAAACATGGGAATGTCTAAGGCTCATGAAACCAAAAGAGTAAATCATGTGGGACTGAATACCTCAGGCTATAGTGGGGACGAACGGAAAGGGAGATGAGGATAAAGGGATATCATATCGGCCTCGGCCTCCCAAGTAGCACCTTTAACTAATTGATTCCTCCAACAAATCTTCACGGAAGCAACCTCTTCATTTCTCAATTTCCAAACTTGTTGGTCCACAATCTCAACTAGAGCTTCTTTTTAAGAATATTCTCCTTAACTCCCAAACCTTCTAAAGGAACAATGTATGTCAGATATCCAACACATTTCCTCAATAAGGAGACACGGAACCTAGATGCATCGATGCCAAGTCATTAGGCAAATTAAGTTCATAAGCAACTTTACCAATACGCCTCAAAATCTGATATGAGCCCACATAGCAGGGACTAAGCTTCCCTTTCTTCCCAAATCTCTTTACACCCTTAATGGGTGAAATTTTCAAGTAGATCTAATCATCTACATCAAACTCAAAGATCCCTTCTTTTAACATAGGCATAGGACTTTTATCAACTTTGAGCCATTTTCAACCTTTCTCTAATAAGCCGAACCTTCTCTATAGCCTCATGTACCAACTTAGGGCCTATCAAAGCAAATTTACCCACTTCAAACAAACCTATATGAGATCTACACCTCCTACCATATAGAGCCTCAAATGGAGCCATACTAATGCTTGAATGATAGCTATTATTATACGCAAACTCAATCAAAGGCAAATGATTATTGCAATTACCCTTGAAGTCAATCACACATGCCCTCAACATATCTTCCAAGGTTTAGATAATGCGTTTCGCTTTCCCATCAGTTTGCAGATCAAAGGTTTTACTAAGATTAACACGAGTACCAAGGCCCTTTTAGAAAGATTTCCAAAACCGAGAAGTGAATTAGGTACCTCGATCAGAGATAATGGACAAGGGCACTCCATGCAACCTAACCATTTATCTCAAGTACAACTTGGTATAGTCTTCTGCCGAGTAAGAAACCTTGAAGGAAATGAAATGAGCAGATTTGTCATTCGATCCACAATAACCCAAATCAAGTCATGTTGTAGTCGTGTGCGGGGTAAATCAACAATGAAGTCCATATTCAAATCTTCCCACTTCCAGGTAAGAATGTTAATATCTTGGGATAAACCTCCCGACTTTTGATGCTCAAATTTCACTTGTTGACAATTAAGACACTTAGCCATAAATTCCGCAATATCCTTCTTTATCCCATTCCACCAATAGACCTCCCACAAGTCACGGTACATCTTGGTGGCTCTCGGGTGAATGGAATATAGAGAACTATGAGCTTCTATCAAGATTTGTTCTCTCAAGTCATCAACATTAGGAACACACAAATGACCTTGATATCTAAGCACACGATCTCCCACTCAGGAGAAAGCCTCTATGGAATATTTAAGCACCGCTTCCTTCAATTCAACTAGAATCTGATCAAGACTTTTTTTGGCCTTCAAATTTGACACAAAGGATGATTCTGAATCATTATGGACCATAACACTACCTTTGGCGCAGTCAACTAACCGAACACCCAATTGGGTCAATATATGTACATCTCGAATCAACTCCTTATTATCACTCTCAATATGAGCGACACTACCCATCGATAACCGACTAAGAGCATCTGCCATCACATTCTCCTTGTCGAGGTGATAGAGAACAATCATGTAGTAATCCCTTAATAAATCTAGCCACCTTCTTTGGCGAAGATTTAGATCCTTATGTTTAAACACATATTGTAAATTTGGTGGGTAAAAACATATACATGAACACCGGAAAAGTAATGCCTCCAAATCTTTAGAGCAAACACAACCGCCACTAATTCTAGGTCATGGGTAGGATAATTCTTTCCATGAATATTAAGTTTCCACGAAGCATAATCAATGACTTTCTCGTTTTGCATAAGAACATAACCCAACCCAATTCTTGAAGCATCACAATAAGCCACAAATCCATCAGATCCTTCCGATAAAGTCAACACCGGAGCGAAAGTAAGTCTATCTTTCAATTCCTCAAAACTCTTTTCACAAGCTTCTGACCATAAGAATTTGACCTTATTTTCGGTCAATGCCTTCAATGAAGAGGCAATAGAAGAAAACCCCTCAACAAACCTTCTATAATAACCAGCCAAGCTCAAAGAAACTTTGAATACTCGAAGGGGGTAGAGGTCTTAGGCCAACTTTTGACCGCATCCGTCTTCTTAGGATCTACCTCAATACCCTTCTTAGAAATAATTTGACCAAGGAAGTCCACCGATCTCAACTAAAACTCGCATTTACTAAACTCAGAAAATAGTTGTTGTTCCTTGAAGAATTGCAATACATTCCTCAAATGATCGGTATGCTCATTTTAACTCCTTGAGTAAATCAAAATATCATCTATAAACATGATCACAAAAATATCAAGGTATTGTCTAAACACCCTATTCATCAAATCAATAAATGCGGCTGGAGCATTAGTCAAACCAAATGAAATTACCAAAAACTCGTAATGGCCATACCAAGTTTGAAAAGCCGTCTTCAAAATGTCATCTTGTTTCACCCTCATATGGTGGTTACCCAACCGGAGGTCAATCTCAGAGAAGTACCTTTCTCCTTCAAGTTGATCAAACAAATCATCTATCCTTGGAAGAGGATATTTATTCTTAATGGTAACCTTGTTCAATTGTCGCTAGTCAGTACACATACGAAGCAAACCATCTTTCTTTCGAACAAACAAAACTGGAGCACCCCATAGGGAGATACTCGGTCGGATGAAACCCTTATCAAATAAATCTTTCAATTGGTCCTTTAACTCTTTAAGTTCTGTCGTGGCCATACAATAAGGAGGAATAGAGATAGGCTGCGTATCTGGGAGAAGGTCAATACTGAAGTCTATTTCCCTCTTAGAAGGAACACCCTTAGAAGGAACACCGGGTAAATCATCGAGAAACACTTTCAAAAACTCATTAACAATAGGGACCATCTCGAGAGTAGGAGTTTCAGAACTCATATCCCTAATCCGCACAAGATGGTATAAACAACCCTTAGAAATCATTTTCCTAGCTTTAAGATACGAGACAAACTAACTCTTAGGCATATCATTTCCCCCTTTCCACTCTAGGATGGATTCATTTGGAAACTGAAACTTGACTACTCAGGTTCTATAATCAATAGAAGCTTAACATGAATGCAACCAATCCATACCAAGGATAATACAAAAATCTAACATATAAAGCTCTACAAGATCAACATGAGTGACTCTATGGGATAAGGAGATGGGACACTTTCCATAGACTCTCTTAGCCATAATAGATTCACCAATAGGAGTTGAGACAGAAAAATGATCTAACAACACATCCATAAGAATATCAAACCTTATAGAAACAGATGGTGTCACAAAAGACAAGTAGCACCAGGGTCAAGTAAAGCATAAACATCAAGTTGGAAGACTTCCAACATACCAGTAACCACATCGAGAGAACCCTCTTGCTCATGACGAGTCTAAAGTGCATAAAATTGGTTTTGCTTCTGATTACCACTAGTACCTGATGAAGAATAGGGTTGAGCCAGCTGATAATTTTCTCGTTCATTCTAGAAACTGAGGGATAATCTCTTATCTTATGATCCATCTTTCCACAATCAAAACATTCATTAGAATCAGCTAGACATTTTCCCTCATGCTTTCTTCCACATTTAGCACAAGTAGACAATGAAGATCCACTACCATTTCCTCTTTGAGGTTTAGGGTTAGACACCCTATCGTTGTTGTATTTAGGAGGAGCATTGGAGGAACCTCGACCGAAAACCCTTGTCGAAACTTAGAACGACCATGCCCATTAGACCTTGAATGTGAAAAGTCATCATTACCAATTTTGGCCCTCTTTGCCTCCCTAGACCTTTCCTTAAGTTTCTTCTATTCGATTTGTTGAGCATGAACCATTAGGTGAGAAATGTCCATATCATTAATAAGCATGACGGTACGACATTTCTTGACCACTATTTCAGACACCTCCAAAATAAACTTACTCATTCTTGTCCTATAATCGGCAACCATAGTAGGAGCATATCGAGACAATTTGTGTGACTTCAAAGCATACTCCTTCACACTCATATTTTCTTGACAAAGGTTGATGAATTCAAGTACCTTTGTCTCCCTCATCTCAATGGGAAAGAACCTATCAAGGAAAACAACCTTAAACTTTCCTTAATCGAGCGGACCCGCATCAACCACCCTCTCATCCTTCCCTTGGTTGAACCATAGTTGAGCTACACCCTTAAGTTGATAAGCATCCAATTCCACCTTTTCCACCGGCATCACTCCAATGATCATCAACATCTTATACACTTCATGAATCAACTCTTGAGGATCTTCCTCAACCTCAGAACCATGAAACTCAAAGGATTCATTCTAGAGAAGTCCCTCAATTTAGATTCCGTCGTACCAATATTTGCATTCACGGGGACCACGATCTCCATATTGGCTTGAGCCAACACTTAAAAAGCAGCCCTAAGCTTTGCATTAGTCACTTACTCGGCCAAAGGGTCGATCGAAACTTGAGTAGCTTGAGGACGAGCTTCTAATTTCACATTCTCTCCCGCATTCCTTCTAGTATATACCATTTGAGTGGCCATATCCTGTAAAAAATCAAATAAGGATTAGGAGAGAGAGAGAGAGAGATTATAGAGTTAAACTCTATCATACGACTTTAGAGTAATGAAAGAAATGAAGCTTCCTAAACATCTTATAGCCTCTCATTCATAAATGTGGCGCGCTTCACACTCATGAACAAGACTATACTCGATGTGGCTTATGAGACTTTTTAGGACTGTCACAACCCAAGGCTAGCCCCTAGATCCGACACGATGTACTTGATCCCGAAGGGGTATCATACAAACCTCATAGCATTTCATTGCATTCGATATAGAAATAGTGCAAAATTAAAAACTTATTTAAATCCAAACAATGTAAAAACTTCATTTAAAAACACAGCGGAAGTCTAAGTCTCACATGACCATCTAAACAATATCTTGAAAATTGAAGTAGGGTCACGACCCTTTACAATTGAAAAGTATAATTATGTATATTACATGAAAGAAAAGAACCATCTAAAAGTACTTGTCCTCGATCTATGAGGACGTACCACTTGGTCTTGGAGGAACTCAATCCAAGCCTTGAACTAGAGAGAAGCAACTCACTTGCCGGAACCTACACTTGTAGTAAAATAAGAGAAATATGGGTTAGCACACAAAAATGTACGAAGTATAATGACCATGCAAAAACATGCTTTAAAAGGGACATTTTGGTTGGAAACCATGCATTATGCCACTTTTTAGAAATATCATATACAATAGTTCAAGAGACATCAAATACAAGTATAATCATCATACAAGTCATAATATCACATTTGAACATAATCAACATGTAAACCCTTTACCTTCACCTTAAGTAACCCTCATACTATACCTTGTGCAATGTATGGATAGCGTCCCATACAACCATCCACACTAAAGTACCACATTAGGGTCACCAAAAGTGAACTTACCATTCATTCCTTTCACCTTTACACAATATCCATACATTAGAGACATAACATTTCATAAGACATGACCAGGGAAAATAACTCATAATATAATCCAAGTATAGCATGCATCATCACATTAGGCATTTAAGAGTCAACATTCTTCAATAACTTCATTTAGGACACTTTCATACATTAGTCATAAAGACTTAGAGAACTCACTATGACCCTCTCAAAGCCTACTCGTGCAATGCATGGATAGCATCCCATACTACCAACCACACTTCATAGAACTTCTCAAGAAACCATAATGCACATCTCACATGATGGGAATATGCATTAACCGACATAGACCATGAGAGCTAACCATGGAATCCGGTGTTGTATGGCCCCACACCGTAAAGAGGTGTCCTACTTGCCTAAGGTAGAACTAGGTACATTTAGCTTGGATGGAATCCACTGGCTAAAATCCTATGTGGGCACATAGTTATGGGATATGAAGATGTTCATTGGAACCCTAGCCTAACATTGAGAGAGTTTCCATCTTACCATATCCGCTCGGTGCTTAGCCTCCATTCCCATAGAGTATTTCATTTACATTTCATTATTGTGCTTGAGAGGAATGCCATAGGCCTATTGACCCAAGACACATCATTACACATGAAAGGAATGACATAAGCCTATCGATTCATGGTACAATAAGGATAGCTCATTGACCTTCCAAGAAGGGTGCCATCAACATTGGGCCTACCGATACAAGGTTCATCATTTCACACATGAAATGGCTTCTAATACTAGGACTACCGATTCAAGGTTTATCATCACATCAGTTTCTAGACTTATCATGAAAGGCTACCAACACTAGGTCTACCGGTTCAAGACATAGCCTAGAATACTTCATCATTCATTCATTCATGAAAGGCTACCAACATTAGGTCTACCAATTCAAGACATTAAGACATGAGTCAAGATACATTCATTGTACAAGAAAATGATGCCTAAGCCTACCAATTCAAGATATACAATATGTAGAAGACAACCCTTCACATTCCATCATCATCATTCATGAGTGTCAAATTGAGAAATATCCTTTCGATAACAACACAAATACTTTCAAGACATGATCACCTTAACTTCATTGGATTCACATTCATATACAAAATATCATGATAATATTTCAATTCCTCATACTATGCCTTCGAGGCCATGAATCTCAAATCATCGACACACCAACAATTCACTATAATTAAGGCATGGATAATGATGCAATTCAATAACTCAAAGCAATTTAGACAAATTCCATTCATAAGCTTTCATAATCAACAAACCCACTTCATAAAGGCACAATTTAGGAATTGAGAGAATTCATGGGTTCATAGAGTATTTTCATCATAAATCATCAATTAAACACTAATACAATCATAATTTGTCATTAAACAACCTTTGAAAATGTTTGGTGAAGGAACCCATGAGATTGAGTAAAACCTTAGGTTTTTTCATAAACTTGAAACTTTTGAAAAACTAACTTTGAATGGACTCTAGGGGTGAAAGCTACCCCTAGATAAAGGATCGACATACCTTGCTTGTGAATCCCCAAGAAATTTGAGGAAGAACACCTTGAATCCACAACCCTATCTCCCACTTCTTCTTCTTCTTCTTTGGGAACTTCTAGAGAGAGAAATATTGAGAGGAGAAACTCTTTTGATTTGATTTGGGTTTTCTTATAAAGTGACTTGATTGAAGGAATTTTAAGTCTAAAAAGGTTATATAGATACTAGGAAAGGAATAAAATAATAGGGACTCAACTTTGGAAAATAACTAAGGACCCTTAAAGTTTTAACTTAAAATTTTACACCTTACCCGACTAACCTCGCCCCTTGACCCTCATTGCTCGCCAAGGGCACTAGGCGACTCACCAAGTGGACCCTTGGCTCGCCCAATTTTTCAGTGAGCTCCTTAAATGGGCAGTTCACTAGGCTATGGAGGGGGACAATGGGTGATTCACCAACCTGGTTGGCGATCTACGACTTAGCTCACCCTTTGTTCCAGAACCTAGGCCAAGGGGACAACCCACTAGGCGACCCCAAGTGCACTTTGGCGCATCGCCAAGTCACTTGGGCGATCATGCTGCCCCATCGCCAACTAGGTCCAACAAAGAACAAGGGCTCTTTCACTCCATCTTTCTAGCTTAGACCCTTGGTTGCACTCTAGGCTTCTACCTTACTCCATTTAAGTTCTAAAACAGCCTACACATCAACTTAAAGTCATATTAACCCAAACGTTAAGGCTCTAGTTCAACCTATCATTTTCTGGGTCGTTACAAGGACCTTTCTAAATCCTGTGCTCTGAATATCAAGTTTGTCAGGCCCCAAAGTATACCCTAGATGTAACATGGTGTATAGGACCCAAAAGGACTTACACAAGCCACTTAGCATACATCATATAAGATAATAGAAAATCAAAAGAGTTTAAAAGATAGTTTCAAATCATAAGAGTTGATAAAATATAGAGGAACTCTAACATAGTCTCATAGCCATCTATTACATCAAAGAGTGATTGGGACATAACCCATATACATCACATACAAAATCTGAAATGAAAAGACGTGAAAGCAATAAAGGAGTATCGGTCCTCGGAACATGAGGACTCACCACTCTTCAATAGCTCAATTTGGGATCACTAGCCACGAGCGTGCGGAATAGAAGCGTCTGACACAACATTAGTGAAACAATGTAGGCAAGAGTATATGTTAGTACATGGAATGTACCAAGTATGATAGCAATGCATAAGAGTTATGAAATCATGGTAACAAGGACTTTACATGACATACAATGACCAACCTAAACCATAAGATACAAAGGTTATAAAACATAAATCATAATCATGGTCAATGCAAGCTCAACATCTTTAAAACACATGTGAGATACTTTTAGAAGCAACTTTAGCTTATTATTGTGGGAGATTTACCTTTAACCGATATAGAGACCATGTGAGTTACAACATGGAATCCGGTGTCTAACCCACACCCAAAAGAGGTGTTCTCACTTGCCAAGGTAAGAACCATGAACTTCTATCTTACGTGGATCCACTAGCTAATGTCTACCTAGACAAACCTATGGTGACACATAATTTATGGGACATGGGTAACTGCCACTTGTCCACTCAGTGCTAAGCATAAATCCCACAGAATATTCATTAATATTAACTTATCTTAAAATTCATGAGACATGAGTATTCTCCGCTTGTCTTATCATTAGAGGTGTAATCGCCGCTTTCCTCATCATCCACGGAAGGGCACATCAAGTGGCCAATCCAAACTAAGTTTTCATTAGAATAGCTCCTTAAATCTTAATTCATCTTAGGTGAGAAAAACATTCAATTTTATGAATCCTTTATGTGAGAAAATCCTTTCACAACAACAACAATGATACTTTACTCTCAAAGCATCCTTAAATCATTTTCATCAATTTCATAAAGAACATGCTTATCTTCATAAATTTATCTGTCATAGTTCAAAAGTTTCATCATATGATCAATTCTAGAAAACATGGATCATGCATGGGTTCAAGTGATTTCAACTTAAAATTGTGCAATTCTCTCAATTCATGCATAAAAAGATATAAGACAATCAATTAGATTATAATTGAAAAGAGCCCATGCGATTGAGTAAAACCCTAACTTCAATTGGAGATTCTACCTTGTAAAAATTGAAGAGTTTAGGAACTCTATGGAGGAAAGGACTCCATAGGTGAAAACTAGCATACCTTGATGCCAAAAGCTTGAAATCAATGTTGAATTTGGAAACTTGATCTTGTAACCCTAGCCTTCTTCTTCTTCTTAGAGAGAAAAATATTTTAGAGGATGAACTTGATCAACTTTTAAGAATTTAGGAGAATGACTTGAATTAGTTAATTTGGGGGATTTGAAATACTTATATAGGGCATGAGGTAAAGGGTAAAACGACGTAATTGAGTTTGAATACTTAGGAAAAGACTCAAAAACCCCGTTAAAAATAACTGTGACCTCCATCGACGGTGGGGACCTACAGACCGTCCTACTCAACCGTTGATGGGGTTGGTAAGCTTGGTTTTGGACCCTCAACTGACGGGACCCATGTACGGCCCAGATGTCAACCTACCATCCGTACATGGCTTATGTGAGTCCAATTGAAAATGCTTAAAATCTCACTAAGTCTGAGACTCACCTACGAGACCTACCTACAACTCGTACATTGGGTGACGAGCCATCCTAGTGAACCGTATAAAAAAGTACTGGGACTAGATATTTTGGGGATTATTGGACTTGCCACCCGTGGTCCCACCTACGATCCGTATGTCAGTCCACAGACCGTCAATGGTTCCATCATGACTAGCACCAGTTTTAGAGAAATCTGCAATTTTTCATCTTTTCGAATTTGAGGTGTTACATCAATCTCCTAATTAATAGTATGAATCTCCTATTTTGATTCTTTCTTCATCCATTTTAATTGCCAAACATTTTTAAAAATTTCACCGTAGTGCTTATTTAATATTGATTAAACATTGAGGTAGATTAAATGTACTTTTTAATGCTCTTAAAAATTATTATTATTTTTAATTTTTTATTTGATTTTTTTTAAAAAAATTAAGTGTTCTTACTTATGGAATCTTTTTTTTGAATGTGTTTTTTTTTTGTAATTTATTTTTTTATGTATGAAAACTATATGATTTACAGTTCTTTTTCAAAAGACTGCACCATTTACAAATTAGCATCTTATAAATACAAACTTCATAATAAAAAATCTTTAAAAAAATCTGTTAAAATAAATTAAGTTTCCAGTTTGTATATAATTTTAATATTTAATGAGATGATTATACCTTGTTATATATTAATTTACACGATAAATTTAAAAGAATTATCATATAATGTATGTAATGAGTATATAATATGATTTTTATTTTTAACTTTAATTAATACTATTGAAATCAGCTTATATACCAAATTTGTTGGGGTATGAAATTTCATATCTATTTGATATAATAAATACTGATACATACTAAACTAAAGTTACTAATGAATATCAACTTTTATACATATTCTAAACACTAATAAAAAGTATAATTTATTGGGGCATCAATTTTCATACAAATTTCATACAGTAAATAATGTGTATACATACTATACTAAACTTATTAATTTATACCAACTTTTATACACTTTTTAAACATAAATATTATTGCAAACTGATACCTAGAGTTGATTATTGAATATTTTGTACCCATAAAATATAACCAATATATAGAACCAAAATCACTACATACAAATTGAATCAAAATTGTAGTATACACACTTTAACATTCATAAATATGAAAAAAAAGAATTGAAATTGTTGAAACTGCTCTTCACGTAGGAATTTCTTCAGATTGTCCAAAACCTTCAAGTTGGCGTATGAACATCAATGGATGTATATCTTTCTTTCCTGAAATATTTTCATTTTATATAAGCTATAAAGAGTGAGAAATAATACAAAAAGAATATCACATTTATATCAGCTTCATATCAAATATATACACATTATAAGAATTTCATACCAATATAATACAAACTTTAGATAGTCTATATACAAAGCACAGTATACCAATTTCATACGAACTTAATGTCACCTATAAACACCATGTACACCTTGCATCAGCTAAAAGCACACTCTATACATACATTAAGAAGGTTAGGTCACATCTCATTGTGCCAATGAATATAAATATAGATATTCAAGTTTAAACTTGCGTGATTCACAAATATACCACATTTATATTTATTTAATGCCAATTATAAGCACAAAGTTTAGTTTATATTAACAACAAACATTCTATATATACACAGAGAATAATAAAATCATACCAATTTTATGCCAACACAAAAATCATAGTCTATACATAAAATATATATCAACTTCGTACCATTATGATAATTTCATTGCAATATAATACAGACTTTACATAGGCTATATATATAGGGTAAACTACATAAATCCCCCTACTTTAGATCCTAATTACTAGGAATCCCGTTAGTTTTTTATATTACTTTCTATATCATTTTTGGTTGTAGAATACATGTATCAAAGCCGTCAAATACGTGTATCCGTCGGATTTAAAAGGCCGAGATACATGATTTGTGACTTTTGAATTAAATGTTGTAACTTATTTCCTTGATTAAAGGAGTAAATTATGGAAAATTAACAAACAAAACGGATTTAGAAGATCAATCCATATCAACTATTACCCGTTTTACTAAAAAAATCATATTATAAACGTTAGTAATTCTAAACTTGCAGTAAACTTCATCTTCTTCGTCAATTCCTTCCATTGAAGCTTCAATTTTCGAGTTTTTTTTTTTCAAATGACCAATATAACAGTATTGTTGAGGCATTCAGATTCGTGGATCTGTGAAATTGAATACGAAAATTATAGAATTGATGGAATACTTTTGAGAGATAATGCAACCTATAATGATCTAGTCGATGATATTTCAACCCAATTAGAAATCGATTGTACACGGAAAAGCATGGATTAGATACACTACGAAAGACAATTTTACTCCAATGTAAATTAGAAACGAGATGGGACAGAAAGATATTAGTCAGATTCGGTTTTTTTGTTGGATGTATCTTGGAAGTTTGTTGATATGTATCTATGGAGATAATCATGAATTTCAGGATAAAAAATAATAAAAATGTGTCTTAATGAAATTAGTTGTACGGTTGAATGTATTTTTATTGTGTATCTTAATTTTATAGTGGGTATCTCGGATAAATAATATATGACTTCCAATAATGTATACGATATTCTTATAAAGTAACAACCTAATGTTTAATAGTAATGATTTGTATAGCATGTAAATTTGATTAAGCATGTATCTCGCTTTTACCTGTGTGTATCTTTATAGATAATTCATGATATTGTTGAGTTAAATATGATGTATCTTAATTATTTAAGCATGTATCTCAGAAATCAGATACATGAAAGTGCTGAAATCCAAGATACATTCGAATATTAGCGAAAAATTAAATAAAATTTTACCTCTTTATATATTGTTGATCATCAAGAATTAATTTTTGATTTAGTACATGCAAACTATTGAGATGGTTGATGAAGAAATGGAGAATGTGGGTTTGTGTGAATTACGTGGGGGTGGGATGAGATACATACATGTAATGGGATGGGGAGGGAAACGGTTGCTTTGATGTGAGAGAAAGTAGAGTTTGAATTTTTAATGTCCCACTAATTAAGGAGATTATATTTTAAAATAATTATTCAATGTCATATTTAAGAAATTTGTGTATCTCATTTAACTTTTTAAAATATATGGTATAATTATTCAAAAGTGGTAATATGTATAATTACAACTAGAAATAAAATATGTATATATGGTAGTAAAGTATGTGGTATTTAATAGTTTTTCCTATATAAAACATATAATACCAATTTCATACAAATTTAATGCCACATGTAAACACAAATTACACCTTTCACTCGGGTCGCATCTCATTATGCTAATTAGTGTAAGTATAGATTTCAATTTTAAACTTGTGGGGTTCGCCAATATGCCACATTTATACCAACAAAGCGAAAACTATAAACACAAAATTTAGATTACATTAACACAAAACATTCTACATATACACAAAGTTATCAAAATAGTACTTTTTTCATGTAACAGAGAAATCATTTACAATACATAAGTATACCAAATTTGTAAAAAAACTCATGCAATTTTCATATCGTGGTATGCATAAAAACATAAATGAAATATAAATTGAAAAAAATAATTTATTAAAAATACCTTCACAATATGTTTGACCTTTTTAGCCTTGAGAATTTTGGAATCCTCCTTCCACTGTTGAACTAGATTTTTTTTACAGTTTCGAAGACTTCTTCAAAGAGGTGTTGTTCTTTTTCGAGAGAGTGACATTCTTTTTGGGTGGAGTTTGAGTTAAAATATCAAAACTTGGAGGCTCTATTTTGACATAAGATACATGTTCAATAAATCTTGAACTCTTTCTATGTGTAAGACAAACTTTTTAAATTTTCGACATAGTTTAAATATTTTTTTATGAATTGAAAAATTGAAGTTATGAAATTGTGGAGTAGAATATAGGTGATTTTTATTTGAATGATGTTGAAGAACAACAGAGAAAGAGAACACTGTTGTAAGAGACGTAGGTATGTGCGGGTGGGGGTCACGTGTGTAAGTTAAGCAATCCTTTGAATATAGTAATTGATAATTATTTCTACATCTAATTCTCTCTCTTATTAATTAATGCATGTTTCTCTCACATTGTAATCCAGATAATATTATATATTCACATAATAAACTATAATTAATTAATTTATAAAATAATACATATCTGTTAATACCTGTAAATAAAACTTTATTAGTAGTAATTAAAAAAATAGTAGGTTTAAAGTTTGTAATATTAACTCTTAAATAGATGTGTGGTGGTTTTCTCTTAATTGAAATTATTTACCCAAATTGGGCCCTACACAAACTATTTTGCCCTTAATGGACTCATGATCCAAACTATTTACACCCATACCGCCTTTGACACATCAAAATACAATTATATTGGATACTATTTGAGTATATATGTGCTTTAATGGTATAAAAGAGTAACTGAGTAGTATTTTCAATGAAGCACTACTTTTTCTTCTTTAATACTATCAAAGCATGTATATACTTTGATGGTATCAAGCATCAATTTGACTAGTTTTCACTTAATCACGACCTCTTTCTTCTTAATGCCATCAGAGTATATATAAACTCTGATAATATCTGTCACACCCCAAGCCTAAACCCTAGGCGCGACCGGGCACTCGAGAACCATTGCTGGCCCCAAGCGAACCCTTGGCCTGACTTAAATCTTAGCGGAAGACTTACTCATAAATAAGATTAACTTAAAAGTTAAACTTTACTCAACTGTCTCAAAAGATAAACTCGGAATGTTTTAGAAATAAACATTCAACTAGCCGAATAGGCAACTCAAGTCTCAACATAAACAACTGAAAATGAAAAAACTCATGAACAATTGTCTATCTATATATGAAGCCTCTAATACTATGAGGGATGTTGGGACAAGACCCCCAATCATCCTAACAAACTAAAATACTGGAAAAATATAAAGAAGGGATCCTCCAGAAGCAAGGAGGCTCACCAAACAACTCTGGAACTCAACTGGATCAACGAAGCGTTGGATGCTGATCCTGGGTACCTATATCTACATCATAAAAGATGCAGCCCAAATGGCGTCAGTACATGGAATGTATGAGCATGTGAGGGGAATTCTAAACATGACACAAGCTTGAACTGAAATTGAAGAAACACTTACCTCGTGTTTACTCAACTCAACCTCATTTCAATATAAAGTAATAGAAATAATGCAGTATAAAGAAAAGCTTTAAAACATTAGATAATAATTCAATGTATTAGAAATACAATATAACTCAATTTGTATGCAAAAATACAAAGTAAACCCTGTTTGGGAGATTCTCTAACCGACAACCATCACTATGAGTTATGTGATGATACAACGTCTAGCCCACGCTGCCAAAACTGTCCTATACTTTTCTGGGATATAGAAATCCTCAACTAAGTGGATCCACTAATCTATGCTAAAAAGCAATAAGGAATCATCTAAAAAGTATGGCCCTTTCTACCCACGTTGGCTACATGGTTTATAGGGGCTGTGAGTTGTTAGAACTCTCCCCTATATCGGTGCTCAATACTACTCCCAAAATACAACATAGCTTATTATGTTTTAAAGAAAACATTTCCACTTCCTCAACTTTGAGGTTATTACTCAAAAAGGTTTTCTCTTAAGAAAGATGATACTCAAAACTGCTCAGAACTGGAAATCGGTGTTTCCTCTTTTCTTAAATGTAAAATATTTCTCTTGAGAATACTTACTTCTCATATATCATTATAAAGAAAATGAACTCAACTATACCATTCCTCAAACTCAATGCTCAAATCTTAACACAAGTTTAAAGGATTGTAAAAAAACTTTTTAAAATTACTCAAAGACACTCTCAAGACTTGACTCTTAGCCCTGCCTTTAATTTAAATTATGAATTCAAGGTTATGATTCGTGTTATGAATGATTTCTATATGTTTGGAAGTAGTTTAGAGTGTTTAGAATTAATAGGGAGTGAAGGAATACTTTAAAGAAACTCAAACGGGTTAAACAACAGAAGACAAGATGGGGGCAGACGACCCTGGTGCACTGAGTGGCGCCAGCCCCTGACCTACTTAAGTTCGGTTGGGGAGCTGACTGGAGTATGGAGCCAGGCCTTGACCTACAGAAACACTTTTCTGGCGCTATGGTGGGGCGGCGCTCCACACCCTGCTCAGATTTCCTGACGAATTTTGTTACTCGTTTTTCGATTCTTATTCACCTAGAATCGAATGGTTTCTTCCCCAATCACTTAGATTTGAATACCCCACAAATACACGATAATATACTCATAAACAACTCTTAAACTCCATACGATTATCTCAAGAACTCATCAAACCCATCCTAATTCAAGAACGAAAGCAAAACTTCAAGAACACTAATCAAGAACTCAAATCCTTCAATTTTCAAGAACAAAATTATGCTAAAAATAACATGATTGGCTTGTGGGTGAACGAATCCAATACTATGAGAACTCACATACCTCTTAGGTATCATACCCTTGGCGAAAATCCGCAACAAAACCTCAAGAACTTGACGAACGCCTTGAATCTTCTCCTTTTTTCTCCTCTTTTCTCTTCTTGAACTTTTTTCTAAAACCCTAGCGTAAATTAGAATTGTGAAAACTGAACCAAATCAGTTTAGACACATAAATATTATCAAAATTCGTTTTAATTTGATTAGGTAAGGAAAAGACCAAAATACCCTTCATATTTTTGGGTAACTTTTCTTAAGTGGACAACCCGACTTCAAACGGGCACATCTCCTTCACACGAGCTAAAAAATTAGCAAACTCAGTCGCGTTGAAAAGAGGATTCCAAGACCTTTCATTTGATATCTTATGGGCCACCTAAATCATCCTATACTTAAAGTTATGGTCGTTTGAAGTTGACCCAAAACTTATAACTCATGCATAACTTGCAAAATTTTAGATTTTGCTATTTTTAATTTAGTTCTTTCTATTTTTAGCTCTTTCAAATACCAAGGTGTTACAATATATCCCCCTTGGGATCATTCATCTTAGAATGAGATTGCACCAAGTAGACTAAGGGTGGTAACATCTGACACTCAGCTCAAACACTCAATCTGCAAAGTAACACAATATTTCAACAATGCCAAGAAAAGGATTAGTACCTTAACTTGGAATTTTTACGGGCTCAAAGAGATGTGGATATCTATTCTTCATATCCTCCTCAGCCTCCCAAGTAGTTTCCTCAACAAACTGATTCCTCCATAAGACCTTGACTGATGCTACCTCCTTGGTTCTCAACTTGCAAACTTGACGATCAAGAATCTTAACGGGAATCTCCTCATAAGATAAGCTACGTTAATACCAATATTTTTAGTCGGTATAATAAGCGAAGGATCGCCCATACACTTCTTCAACATTGAAATGTGAAAGATCGGATGGGCTGCTGCTAACTCTGATGGTAGATCCAACTCATAGGCTACATTGCAAATCCTATTGAACATCCTGTAAGGACAATATACCGGGGACTAAGCTTCCCCTTCTTACCAAATCTCATGACACCCTTCATGGGTGACACCTTAAAGTAAATCCAATTATCTACCTCAAACTCTAAGTCTCTTCTCCTAACATCTGTATATGATTTCTGATGACTATGTACTGTTTTCAACCTTTCTAGAATAGTTTTCACTTTCTCCATAGCTTGACGAACCAAGTCTGGTCCTATCAACCCAGCCTCACCAATCTCAAACCATCCAGTAGGAGATCTACATCTTCTCCCATAAAGAGCCTCATATGGAGCCATTTGGATGCTAGAGTGGTAACTATTGTTGTAAGCAAACTCTGAGAGGTAAGTGATCATCCCAATTATCCTTGAAATCGATCACACATGCCCTGTACATATCCTCTAAAGTATGAATGGTACGCTCTTCTTGACCATCAGTTTGATGATGGAAAGCAGTACTAAGGTTCACCTTTGAACCCAACTTCTGGAAAGACTTCCAAAATTGTGCGGTGAATTACGCACCTCTATCTGAAATTATGGACACCGGAACTCCATGAAGTCTGACTATCTCTTGAATGTATAACTTAGCATAGTCCTCTACTAAAAAAGTAGTCTTTACCGACAAGAATTGTGCTGATTTAGTCATCCGATCTACAATCACCCAAATAGAATCATACTGCCTACGAGATTGTGGTAAACCAGTTATAATAAAATTCATATTGATCATCTCCCACTTCCATTCTGGAAGATCTATATTCTGATCCATACCACCGGACCTCTGGTGCTCTACATTGACTTGTTGGCAATTCGGGCAGTTAGGAACGAACTCTACAATACCCGTTTTCATAATACTCCACCAATAGACTTCTCTCAATTCACGATACATCTTTGTAGAATCTGGGTGGATAGAATATCTGGAGCTATGATCTTCCTCCATGATCCTCTATTGGAGTTCATCCACCTTGGGTACACACAATCTACCTTGATACCTCAATACACCATATCCCCATTATTCAAAAGCCATAACTTTTTGCTTATGAATATTTTCCTTTAATTCAAGCAAAATAGGGTCTTGATCTTGTTTCTCTTTCACTTCAGACAATAATGATTCAGCCCCATTCATCACCAACACTTCTCCTTTATTGGAATCCATTAACCGGACTCCCAATCGTGCAAGTGTGTGCACATATTTAACTCTTTCTTGTCTTCCTTAATATGGGAAGTACTACCCATAGACAACCTTCTCAAGGAATCAATAACAATATTAGCCTTACTTGGGTGATAGAGAATACTCATATCACAGTCCTTGAGTAACTCCAGCCACCTCCTCTGTCTAAAATTAAGATCTTTCTGACTTAATACATACTGAAGGCTCTTGTGATCGGTGAACACATCTACATGAACACCATAAAGATAGTGACGCCATATTTTCAAAGCAAACACTACAATAGCCAACTCTAGATCATGGGTTGGGTAATTCCTCTCGTGAATCTTAAGTTGTCTAAGGCATAAGCTATAACATTGCCATTCTGCATCAATACACAGCCCAGTCCAACTCTGGACGCATCAAAATATACCACAAAGCCTTGCGTACCTTATGGTAAGGTCAACATTGGGCAGTAGTCAACCTAGTTTTCAATTCTTGAAAGCTTTTCTCACAAGCTTCAGACCATTGAAACTTAACTATTTTCTGAGTCAACTTAGTCAAAGGGATGAAATAGATGAGAACCCCTCGACAAACCTCCTGTAATAACCAGCCAATCCCAACGAACTCTTAATATCAGTTGGAGATGTGGTTCTAGGCTAGTTCTGCACTGCCTCAATCTTCTAAGTGTCAACTCGAATCCCATCACCAGAAACAATGTGGCCTAAGAATGCCACAAACTCAAGCCAAACTTCACACTTAGAGAATTTAGCATACTGAGAGTTTGAAGAACTACTCTAAGATGACTAGCATGATCTTCCTCATTCCTCGAATAGATTAGAATGTCATCAATGAAGATGATAACAAACATATCTAGATAAGGCTTAAATACTTTGTTCATAATATCCATGAACGCTGCAGGAGCTAGTTAGGCCAAATGACATGACAAGAAACTCATAATGACCATAACGGGTCCTGAATGTTGTCTTAGGGATGTCGCTTTATCTTACTCTCAACTGATGATAGCCAGATCTAAGGTCTATCCTAGAAAAACAAGTGGCACCCTGAAGCTGATCGAAAAGATCATCAATCCTCGGAAGTGGATACTTATTCTTAATAGTAACCTTGTTCAATTGAGGTAATCAATAAATATACTAAGTGAACCATCTTTCTTCCTAACAAATAAGCCTAGAGCGCCACAAGGCGAGACACTTGGTCGAATGAAACCTTTCTCAAGAAGGTCTTTCAACTGCTCTTTTAACTCTTTCAACTCTGCTGGAGCCATTCTATATGGAGGAATAGAGATATGATGAGTATCGGGAAGAAAATCTACATCGAAGTCTATTTCTCTCAGGAGGGACTCCAGTAAGATCATCTGGAAAAACCTCTGGAAACTCACTAACAAATGGAACTTATTGAATAGGTGGTGTCTCAAAAGTAGAGTCATTAAATCGGACTAAGTGATAGATGCACCTCTTGGAAACTAACTTTCTGGCCTTAAGATACGAAATAAAACAACCCTTAGGCACTGCTGAACTACATCTCAACTTTACAACTGGCTCATTTGGAAACTGGAACTTTACTACTCGAGTTCTACAATCAACTAAGGCATAACAGGCATGAAATAATTCCATACCTAGAATAACATCAAAATCTACCATGTCTAACTCGAATAAGCCAACCATGGTGTCCTTGTGATTGACGGAAATGGTAGAATCACAATAAACTCTCTCAGCTTGAATAAACTCATCAACAGGTGCAGAGACGCTGAATGGATCAAGAAGTTGCTCAGGAAGAATATTAAAAATCATAGCAATATAAGGAGTCACAAAATATAGACTCACTCCTGGATCTAGCAAATCATATACATAAAGAGTAAAAACTTTGATCATACCAGTGACACCATCTGACGAATTCTCTTGCTCTTGGCAACTGTTGATATCATACAGACAGTTTGCTCCTCTTCTTGTCCCTGAAGTAGCTCCTCTAGGTGCAGCCCTGTCTGGTGGAGCCATTGAAGAAGATTGGGCTCTATTGCCCATATTACCACTACCTTGCTTGTTCTTAGGGAACTCTCTCATAAAGTGACCATTCTGACTACACTTGAAGAATCCAGTGGAGACATCACGACACACTCCTAGGTGGTTCCTACCACACTTAGCACATGTAGGAGTCCCATTACCTCCTTGTGCCATACTACCTTGAGACTGTGCAGGTCTAGCTCCGGAGTTCTGTGAATTCTGATTCCTTAACTCACCTTTGTTACTTGGTGCAGGTGCACGAGCAGATGATAGAGGAGGCCCATTTTTCTTTTGTTGAAAAGATGACCGGTTCACATTACTCTTCTGCTGCCCAGACTCATTTCCTGTTGTCTTTGCCTTTTTGTTTCGGA
Source organism: Solanum piurae (assembly GCA_029582685.1). Lineage (NCBI taxonomy): Eukaryota > Viridiplantae > Streptophyta > Magnoliopsida > Solanales > Solanaceae > Solanum > Solanum piurae. The sequence continues at coordinate 3,348 of JAJOOO010014488.1, read as the reverse complement.
ACTCCTCTCTATCTCTCAAATTATCTTCCTCCACTTGTTGCACATGGATCATCAACCTTGCTATGTCCATATCCCCTATCAACATCACAACCTTACCCTCTTTGCCTGACAAATGAGACAACCCAGCAACAAACAGACTCATCCTGCTCCTCATGTCAGCAACCATCTTCGGAGCATAACGGGAAAGTTGGGTGAACTTGAGGCTGTACTCATGCACACTCATAGATTCCTGCTTAAGAGTGATGAATTCTCTTACCTTTGGCTCTCTTAGTTCACGGGGAAAGAAACGCCCCATGAAAGCTTCCTCGAACACAACCCAACTCACGATTGGTGCACCCTTAGCTCTATTCCTCTTCCATTTGTCGTACCATACTCTAGAAACACCCTTCATTTGGTATGCATCTAGTTCCATTCGCTCAGCATCAACAACATTCATAACCTCAAACACTTTCTGCAATTCCTTCACAAAGTTTTCTGGATCCTCAGTGACACTTGAACTGGTGAAGTTTGGAGGATTGATCCTTAAGAACTCACAAATTCTGGATGTATTATCCACATCCTCTTGATCCCCTCTTTGTTGCCCGACTTGGTTGGTCACAACTTGGCTCAACATCCGGATAGCATCCCGGAACTCAACATTAGTGACCTCTCCTTGGGGTTGCACTTTTGGTGCATTGGGGACCCCTTCCTCCTAGCAGGACGACCTTAGACAACTCTTCATGGAGGCATGGTCTTAAGGATATGCGCAAGCATGAATTAGAAGAAAACTTTATAGAGATGAACTCTATCGCACGAAAATAGTATGAAATAAGTGAGATAGTTCCTAAATATTGCAGCCTCCTAATTATAGATGCGGCGCACTTCACACCGATACCTAGGACTCTGAGACATGACTTCATAGACACCCTAGGACTCTTGAAATCTGTGCTCTGATACCAAGTTTGTCACGCCCCGAGCCTACACCCTAGGCGCGACTGGGCACTCGAGAACCATTGCTTCCCCCAAGCATACCCTTGGCGTGGCTTAACTTTTAGCGAAAGACTTACTCATAAATAAGATGAACTTAAAAGTTAAACTTTACTCAACTGTCTCAAAAGATAAACTCAGAATGTTTTATAAATAAACATTCAACTAGACGAAAAGGCAACTAAAATTTCAACATAAGCAACTGAAAAGGAAAAGACTCATGAACTACTGTGTATCTATCTATGAAGCCTTTAATACTATGAGGGATGTCGGGACAAGACCCCCGATCATCCTAATAGATTGAAATACTGGAAAAATATAAAGAAAGGATCTTCTGAAAGCAAGGAGGCTCGCCAAATAACTCTGGAACTCAACTAGATCAATGAAGCGCTGGATGCTGATCTTGGGTACCTGTATCTGCATCATAAAAGAAGAAGACCAAATGGCGTCAGTACATTGAATGTACGAGCATGTGAGAGGAATTCTAAAACATGACATAAGCTTGGACTTGAACTGAAGAAACACTTACCTCGTCTCAACTCAACTCAACCTCATTTCAATATAAAACAATAGAAATAATGGAGTATAAAGAAAGCTTTAAAACATTAGATAGCAACTCAATGAATTATAAAATATAATATAACTCAATTTGTATGCAAAAATACAAAGTAAACTCTGTTTGGGAGATTCTCTAATCGACAACCATCACTATGAGCTATGTGATGATACAACATCTAGCCCACACTGCTAGAACTGTTATACTTTTCCGGGGTATAGAAATCCTCAACTAAGTGGATCCACTAGTGTATGCTAAAAAACAATAAGGAATCATCTAAAAAGTATGACCCTTTCTATCCACGTTGGCTACATGGTTTATGAGGGATGTGAGTTGTTAGAACTCTCCTCTATATCGGTGCTCAATATGACTCCCAAAATAAAACTTGGCTCAGTACGTTTTAAAGAAAACATTTTCTCTTCCTCAACATTGAGGTTATTTCTCAAAAGTGTTTCTCTTAAAAGGGATGATTAGTGTTTCCTCTTTTCTTAAATGTAAAACATTTCTCTTAGGAATACTTACTTCTCATATATCATTTTAAAGAAAATGAACTCAGCTATACTCTTCCTCAAACTCAATTCTCAAGTCTTAAAAAAAGTTTAAAGGACTGTAAAAAGACTTTTTAAAATGACTCGAAGACACTCTCAAGACTTGACTCTTAGCCTTGCCTTGAATTTGAATTATGAATTCAAGGTTATGATTTGTTTTATGAATGACTTCTAGATGTTTAGAAGTAGATTAGAGTGTTTAGAATCAATAGGGAGTGAAGGAATACTTTAAAGAAACTCAGACGACTTAAACAACTGAAGACAGGACGGGGCAAGCGACCCTGACTCACTGGGTGGCGCTGGGAGCCAGCCCCTGACCTACTGAAGTGTGGTTGGGGCGCACTGACTCGTGCAGGGCGCTAGGCCCCCACCTACAAAAACACTTTTCGGGCGCTATGGTGGGGAGGTGCGCCATACCCTGCCCAAATTTCTTGACGAATTTTCTTACTCATTTTTCGTCCCTAATTCGCCTAGAATCGAATGGTTTCTTCCCAAATCACTTAGATTTGAATACCCCACAAAATTACATGATAATATACTCATAAAAAACTCTTAAACTCCATATTATTATCTCAAGAACTCATCAAACCCATCCTAATTCAAGAACGAAAGCAAAACTTCAAGAACACTAATCAAGAACTCAAATCCTTCAATTTTCAAGAACGAAATTACGCTGAAAATAACATGATTGGCATGTGGGTGAATGAACCCAACACTATGAGAACTAACAAACCTCTTAGGGATCAAACCCTTGGCGAAAATCCACAACAAAACCTCAAGAACTTGACGAACGCCTTGAATCTTCTCCTTTTTTCTCCTCGTTTCTCTTCTTGAGCTTTTTTCTAAAACCCTAGCGTAAATTAGGATTGTGAAAACTGAACCAAATTAGTTTAAAACTCTAAACATTACCAAAATTCATTTTAATCTGATTGGGTAAGGGAAAGACCAAAATACCCTTCATATTTTTGGATAACTCTCCTTTACTGGATAGTCCGTCAAACGGGCATATCTACCTCATACGAGCTCGAAAATTAGCAATATCGGTGGCTTTGGAAAGAGAATTTTAAGTCCTTTCATTTGATATCTTATGGGCCACCTAAATCATGTTGTACTGAAAGTTATGGTCGTTTGAAGTTGACCCAAAACTTATAACTCATGCATAACTTGTAAAATTTCAGATTTTGCTATTTTCAATTTAGTTCTTTCTATTTTTAGCTGTTTCAAATATTGAGGTTTTACAATATTAAGCAGTAATTGAGAAGTTTTTTTACTGAAGCA
>JAJOOO010014487.1:0-24733 GCA_029582685.1 Solanum piurae | reverse complement strand
TGATTTCTTTGTATGTATGTTTATGAAGAAGTGTAGGCCTTGTTAGAATTGATCTGATTGCATTGTGTTGCCTCTTGTTGTAGCTAGGAGATGTTAGTTCCTCCTTGGAAATGAGTAAGTATGTCTCTTTCATGCATTTTGAGTTGCTAGATGTAGTTCCTACTTCCTTGAGTTGCATTGGGTATGTTTAGCTTGGAATTGAAGTTTTCTTCCTTGGTTTTGTGTGCATTCAGAGGTAGTGCATGCATGATGGGCTGTTAGCTGAGATTAAGGTCTTTATGAAATGTCTAAGGTGTCATTCGAGGACGAATGTTCCCAAGTGGGGGATATTGTAACACCCCATAGAACCTAGTTAGACCTAGCTATTGTTTGATGGAATCTAGTAAGGTGAACTAGAGCCTCACATGTTAGTTTATAGTTGGACCCTTGTTTAAATGATGAATAATGTCTTTTGAAATTAATTTGGTGATTTTAGAGGTCAAACGTCAAGAAACGATTATAACGCCCGGAAACTAGCAAGTTGAACTGGTGAGATGAACTAGTGAGTTGTAGGGTCTTGTAGTGGACCTTTGGAGTGTTGTATGAGGGTTTAAATGAAGATAATGTTCCCTATACTTAGATGGACATAAATAGGGGTTAAACGTCTGGGTACGACCCCCCCAAGGACAACCCTAGGGGTCCTTGAGGAGGACCCCATCATTAGCCAAAATCTATCAAAAGCAGCTTGACTTACGGAGGCAAGTGACGCCCCGTAAGTCAAACGACGCCCCGTAAGTCTGCTCCGTAGGTCAGGACTTAGTATAGGGAGCCTTAGCAACCATTACCAAGTCCCAGACCCAAACGACGAAGGCACAAAACTACCCGTCACTCCACCTATGGTCCGTAGGTGGAGGTCTCGTAGGTCTGCCCAGTTTTCAGCTTTCAGTTTTAAGGTAGGAGTTGAGGGTTAGTTTAGTAATTAGTTTAGGGGTTAGGAGGGTCGATTAATTAGTTAATTTACCTCCTATAAATAGTTAATAGACCCTAAACTAATCCTTTTTTACCCTTACATCTAAAGACCTCTAACATCCTCTCCAAAATTCATCTCTCTAGAATTGAGGAAGACGAGAAGAAAAGAGGGCAGTGGCTTAGGGAGATTTTATCCATGGATTCAATATTACTTTAAGGCTCTGATTTAAGGTATGTTTAACTTTTCATCTATGGGTTCTTCCACTCATAGAGTCCCCTAGAAATCCCCAAGATTTGTGAAGAAGAACCCCAATCTAAGCTAGGGTTACTTCCAATGTATGGGTTTTAGGTGGGTACTATTCCAAAGTGTTGGATACTACTCATATATAATTAATTTTGTATTGATTCATCATATTAAGAATAATTTATGTGAATTTCTTGTCTAACCCTAATTTTTCTAAGTATGTGGGTTTAAATCTTTTAATGAGAAATTGATGGTTCTTGATAGATTTTCTAGAGTTATCACCATGTATAGAACTTATCGAAGAATGGGAATATGAAATCATGAATTGAACTAGGCTTATTCATGTATGATAGAATATGAATTGAATGATTAGAATTTGGACTCTATGATGAAATATGCTTAGAATTGTCTATGATTAAGGCTTATGAATGATGTGTATTGCGATCTAGACTAGTATGTTGATTGTGCTCGTTAGAATAGAATAGATTGAGGTTGAGTCTGATGATTCCTTCAAGGATAGTTTAGTTATGTAGCTTGGGATGGTAGATCCCATGGTAGCTTGGGATTGAGGAATTAAGCTCTCCAAAGGTTAGCTTGAACTAGCATTGGTAGGATGCTTTTCATGGTAGCTTACATTAGTATAGGCATGGCAGCCTAGGATTGAGGATCTATCCTCTCATATGGGTAGCTTGAACTAGCATTGTTTGGATGCATTTCATGGTAGCTTGACTTGGTTAGGCCAAGACCAATTCATGGTAGCTTAGGATTGAGACATCATACTCTCCTAAGGATAGCTTAGGGTTGAGGATTTACACTCCCCTAAGGATAGCTTGCATCTTATTGAATGGTTGCATGATGTATAGGTTGGTATACTTGTATCCTTCCTTTGATAGGTTGGATTGTATGATAGGATATTTTCCATGGCAGTTAGGTCTAGCATGATAGTATGCTACACTTTGATAGTTTAGAATGATGAATAGTTAGCATTGAGTAAGCTAGTCTAAAGGAGTACTTAGTGTGAGTGGTATTATGGGATGTCACTCATACATTGCACAAGTATGACTTGAAGCTACTTGTGTAGTGCCCTCTTATGTGATGTATGACTAGCTTGGATTGGTGCTATAATTGCCTTCCATGGTAGGATTGACTTAAGATGATAGTTCTTTGTCAATATGAAAGTAAGCCAATAGTGATACCTAGAAATGGTAAATATGAATAGTGTGGCTTCAATGTATTCTTAGTGTGTGTGGTATTATGGGATGCCTCACATACATTGCACAAGTGTGCTTGGAGGTTACTTAGGGGTTTAGTGCTCTTATGTCATGAAAACCTAGGTCCTAACTATGAAGGAGGACTATGACCAAGAATTACCAAAGAGAAGGTACTTAGCTTAGATAGTATTATGGGATGCTATCGTGGCCTTGCACAAGTATGCTTGAAGGTGGCTTGTGAAGTAGTTCACTTGAAATATGAAACACTAAGGGTTGAAGTATGAACTTATGTACGTCCTATGATGAATTGTTATGATATGATGCTTATGTTGGAGTTTATGTTATGATTATGTTATTGTATCTTATGATTATGTCTTATGTTGACTAACCCCTTTGAGATGTTTTATGTTGGTATGTTAGCTTTCATACTTGGTACATTTTGTACTAACGCATATTGCCTACATTCTATTCAAATGTATGGTGTTGGGAGATTGAGTTACTTGGAAGCTAGGTTCCTAAGTGCAAGAAGATTGAAGATTGGTGAGTCCTCATAGCTTCGAGGAAAAACCCCTTACGTTTCATTTATGTCCTTTCTTATGTTTTAGACTTTATGTAGGCTGCGTCCCAAGACTTTTATTCATGTTATTCATAGATGGTTTGAGACAAAGATGTTAGAAAGACTTCCGCTTTTATGAAATATTTTTGACATTATGCTTTAAAAAAAGTTTTAATTCTCCCTACTTTTCTACGATCTTATGATATGATAATGCTAAGGGTTTGTATGCGACCCCTTTGATGGTCAAGTACGCCGTGTTACGACTAGGGGGTGCTCTCGGGTCGTGACAATCGGTTTTGTCGAATAGCATCGGCGCACGCCAAAATTTCCAGTACTCCCACCCTGCAGGATTGTGCAAAGGGCAAAGAAAGTCAGGCTTGCCCAATCTCTTCGACGTATCACCGAGTGGTCTGGGTACATCGCCACATATTCCAGCATCTCAGCTCACTTTTGATGCCACAAGATCGAGCAAAGTTGTGATAACCAAATCCACTCGGTAGTTCGCCGAAATGGTCCTGGCGTCGCAAAATCACCCATGCCTGCACATTCAACACACATTATTAAAAACAAATAACACTTGGGTTGCTTCCCAAGAAGCTCCTTATTTAACGTCGTGGCACGGCATGGAAATGCTTTCAAACATCTTCCAAATACACCACTTTGATCATTGAAATCTCATGGCATTCTCCAAATTATAACTTCAAGTGTTGCCCATCCACCTTGAAAGTTGGACCTTCCTTACCTTTCACTTCAATGGCCCCATTCGTGAACACTCGTGCTACTTTAAATGGACCGGGCCACTTTGACTTGAGCTTTCCCGAGAAGAGTCTCAGTCGAGAATTGTACAGCGACACAAAGTCTCCAACTTGAAATTATCTCCTAAGGATTTTAGAGTCATGCAATTTCTTCATTTTATCCTTGTAGAGAGCTGAACTTTCATATTCCCTAAACCTGAATTCTTCCATTTCGTTCAATTGGTCTACTCTTCCTTTCGAAGCATTTACCCAATCCATATTTAATGCCTTTAATGCCTATAGTGCTTTGTGTTTAAGTTTAATCGATAGGTGACAAGATTTCCCAATAACCAGTTGATATGGGGACATGCCAATTGGTGTCTTGTAAGTACTGAGATACGCCCAAAGAGCATCATCTAGCTTTCGAGACCAATCTGTCCTATTTGCATTCACGGTCTTAGCCAAAATACTCTTAATCTCCTGATTCAAAACCTCGACTTGGCCACTCGTTTGAGGGTGATATGGTGTTGCCACTTTATGTTTCACTTTGTATTTACTCAATGCAGATGCAAATAGCCGATTCCAAAAATGCGAACCTCCATCAATAATAATAGCTCGAGGGTTGCCAAATCTTGCAAAGATGTAGCGTTTTAAGAATTGAACAACACTCTTCCCTTTATTGTTGGGTAGTGCCACAACTTCCACCCATTTAGAAACATTATCCATATCCACCAAAATATACTTATTACCAAACGAGCTCACAAACAACCCCATGAAATATATTCCCCAGACATCGAATAACTCAACTTCCAGAATGGGCTTAAGAGGAAACTCATGCCTTGTGGACACCCCACCTTGTTTCTGGCATTGTATGCATTTATTGACAAATTTGTGAGCATACTTGTAGAGGGATGGCTAGTAGTAACCACTTTGAAGAATTTTAGCGGTGGTTCACACACTGCTATGATGACAACCAACCGTCAAAGCATGACAATCATTTAGAATCTTATTAACTCCTCTTCCGGCACACATCGCCGAATAATATGGTCTTCACATTCTCTGAATAGATATGGTCCATCCCAAAAATATCTTTTGACATCAAACAAGAACCGTTTTTATTGATAGAAGTTAAGGTCTTCCATCATTAGCCCACATACCACATAGTTATATAAATCGGCATACCGAGGAGTCTGCATAAGGGTGGCCATGAATACATGTTCATCTGGGAATGATTCATTTATGTTTAACTCAAGTTCATCTTTCTCTTTGCCCTCCAACCTAGAAAGGTGATCGGCCACCTGATTTTCACAACCTATTATATCTTTGACTTCAAGTCGAATTCTTGCAATAACAACACCTGTCATATCTACCGTGGTTTAGCATATTTCTTTGCCATTATGTACCACAGGGCTGCATGATCAGTGTGAACTACCATTTTGGTTCCTAGCAAGTATGCCCAGAATTTCTCAAATGCATATACCACCGCAAGTAACTCTTGCTCTATAATAATGTTGTTACGTTGCGCACCATTCAATGTTTTTCTTGGGTAATAGATTTGATGGAATAGTTTATTTTGCTTTTGTCCCAAAACAACACCCAATGCAGTCCCACTGACATTGGACATCACTTCAAATGGTTCCACCCAATCTGGGCTAATAATCACCGGGGTAGAGAGTAATTTATCTTTCAAACACTTAAAGGCTATCATACATGCGTCATCAAAGTCAAATTTTGCCCCCTTCTCCAACAGCTTGCACAAAGGGAGTGCAATTTTTGAGAAGCCTTTGATAAATCTCTGGTAGAACCCGGACTTCCCCAAGGAAATATTAATAGCTTTTACCGAGATTGGTTGTGGTAGCTTCTCAATTACCTCAAACTTTGCCTTGTCAACCTCCAACCCCTTTTGTGGTACCTTATGACCCAAAACTATACCTTCCCTAACCGTGAAGTGACATTTCTCCCAATTTAGGACTAGATTGGTTTCCACACATCTTTGAAGAGTCTGCCCAAGGTGTGCCAAACATGTTTCAAAAGAATTTCCCAAAACTGAGAAGTCATCCATGAAGAATCCATTGAATCTTCTACCATGTCAACAAAAATATACAACATGCATTATTGAAACTTCGTTGGGGCATAACACAACCCTAAAGGCATCCTTTTGAAAGTGAAAGGACCATAGGGACAAGTGAAAGTCATTTTATCTTGATCTTCCAGTGCAATAAAGATTTAATTATACCCAGAATAACCATCCAAAAAGCAATACCATCCACGGTCCGAAAGCCGATCGATCATTTGATCCATAAAAGGCATGGGGAAGTGATATTTTTCCGTCCATGAATTTAACATCCGATAATCCATGCATACCCTCCATCCGGTCACCGGTCTCATTGAAAGAAGTTCCCCTTTCTAATTTGGGACTACCGTGATGCCACCCTTTTGGGTACACATTGCACAAAAACTCACCTATTTGCTATCCATAATTGGGTAGATCACAGTTGTGTCAATCCACTTGATTATCTCCATTTTCACCACCTCTTGCATTGGTGGGTTCAATCTCCTTTGATACTTGACACTCGATTTGCACTCACTATCAAGTTGAATCTTATGAGTAAAAATGTCAGGTGGAATGCCCACAATGTCAGTGATAGTCCACTCTATAGCATTGCTATACTTTCTCAACACCTTAAGAAGTAATTTTACTTGCCATTCAAGAAATTCAGCTGCACTGATAACATGCAAGGTGTTATTTTCCCCCAATAATACATATCGAAGATTGATGAGTCCTGGATTTGGACTCATTTAGGGCTTTGTTTATATAGATTTAGTGTCCTCAAATTCTCAATTTGTGCCAATAACTGATGTTAAATCCTTGATTTTCAGGTATATGGATTGAGGAATAAAGCAAGAACACTAACAGGCAAAATGGAACAAAACAAGCTGAAGAAATGAAGAAGGGAGAGCCTGAGGATTGCAAAGAGCACTCGGCGTGTCGCTGAGTGGCTCATCTGACCGCCTAAAGTTCCAGTGTTCCAAGCCATGAAGGAAAGAACCAAATCAGTGACGAAAAGAGGTAGTCGGTGGATCGCCAAGCAGCTTCGTGAAGCCATGATAGATCGCCCAAAGTTACAGACCTTGAGGATGTTGAATGCCAAGGTGAAAAGGCGATGGAAGAGGTCAAAGGGAGGCTCGCCGAGTGGTTTGGCGAACCCGACTTACTTTGCCGATTGGCCCTTCATGGCTTATTTTCGGCGACTATAAATTAGATTTTGAACAATTTAGTTGGCATCTTGGAACTTATCTTGAGGATTATTTTGTATCAAAGTACTTAGAACTATTCTCTCTATAGTTTTTCCTTAGCTTTGAAGGATTGGAAAAAATTACTTTTGAAAAATTGGAAGTGGGTATTTAAGATTTATCAAATTGGAGAATTGTATGGACGAAATCACTCTTGCCCAATTGATGGATAATCAATTTGGTAACTTTTTTTTACCTTTTTATAATGTCTAGCTAAAACCCCAAATTCTTTGGGTGTGATCATGTGATTATGGGCTGATTTAGTTTATGGGTATTGATAATTGTTAGTTTAAATGCTACTTAAAAGTGAGTTTAATCATTAATTGTGGTTTAATTTAAGAATTGTAGTTGCAAATGCAGTTCTATGTTTGTGTTCTTGGCTTGCTCGAGAGAGAGGTTTTAGAACTAAGGTTTTTGATTAATGGTTTATGGGTATTGGGTTGATCTGGTTTAGCTCGAGAGAGTGAATCCTAAACCCAATTCCTCACATTTAGCTCGAGAGAGTGAATGGATTAAGGTGTAGGTTGCTTTTAATTTGCATGTTTGTTGATGTTGATTAGGGGTAATTGTTCGAGAGAAAATTACTTCCCTTATAGTCTAGCCTACTCACTAATATCTATCTATTTACTAATAGTTGCAATTACCCATAAGTCCGTGTTTGCCTATAATCGATCACATCCCAAGAATTTGTCTCATTATTGTTAATTCCTAGTGTTTGTGACTGTTTGTAGTTGATAATTTCAAACCAAAATCCCCCCATCTGACATTCATGTCACCCATTTTATTTGATTCTGTCTTTAATCGATAATATGGCTGATTTGACCACATTCATACTTCTTGATTGAATTTAAAACACGTACCGCTTCCTTTGGGATTCGACCCCAACTCATTTAGTTGGGTTTTATACTGATTTACGATCGTTGACACTTAGAATTGGAAGTAGTGTCTTTGAAACGTTATTAATCAAAATGTCGCCGCTGCAGGGAGTGGTGTTGTTTAAAATTCTTTTGATGAAGTTGAATTGTGTTCTTTTTAGCCATAGTTGCTTGTGTTAAAACAGAGAATGAAATGACCGTCAACGGCAGTAAAATTAGCCAAGTGGGCCACTAAGATGGTATCGGGAATCTAAATGAAGACAATGACCCGAATGTCAATGACTCAAATCTAGTGGCTAGTGTTGGTGCCATTCGTTTACCTCCGGCTGAAGGAAATGTTGTGTTTCACATTACAAGCACCATGTTGCAGCTCTTACAATTGAAAGGTTTGTTTGGTGGGTTGGCTCATGAGGATCCCCATAAGCATATTAGGATATTTGTTGATGTTTGTGGACGGTTCTCCTTTAAGAACATATCTCAAGAATCGGTTCGGCTGAGGTTGTCCCCATTTTCTCTAATGGGAGAGGTAAGCAAGTGGTTGGCCGAGTTGCCAAGAGATTCTATCACTTCTTGGATGGAGTTGATCACAATGTTTCAAGTAAGATTCTTTTCCCCGTTACAGATGATGATACTAAGGGATAGTATTCAAAGTTTCAAGCGATTAGAGGGCGAGCGAATCCATGAGACGTGGATGAGGTTTAAGAAACTGGTGCTGCATTGCCCTACCCATGGAATAGGGGTGGTGTTTAAATACCGAAAAACTGAAAAATCGAACTAATTCGGTTTTTGGGTTTCGATTCTTCGGTTTTTCAATTCGGTGTCGGTGTTTTTTTCCAGAAGTTTGGTTCTTCGATTTGGTGTTCGGTGAAAGGGTCTCAAAACTTCGGTGCACCGAAAAACCGAACTTTTTTTTTTTTTTTTAAAATTAAAATATTTTTTTAATATATATATGGGAATTCTCTTAACTAAAAAATAAAAATTCAATCAACAATTAAATCATTCATGAACAAATCAAAGTAACACCAAATGTACAATTCAATAGTTAAGTTGAAATATGTATTAATTTCCAAGAGAAACTCAAACATATTTATACCAATGTACATTATGTAAAGGAATCATCTTCATACTTGTTTTCTCGATAAATTGTTGGAGGCACAATGTTCTTGATAAAGACAAATATAGTCTTTTAGTTAGCACAATAAGTGTTCCATGGTAAGACGCATCATTCCTTAACATAATTTTAAATTTCTACGTATCTTATACTTTATCCTTATTTTATTTTTCATTCACACCGAAAAACCGATTTAAAAACACCGAACTAAACCGAACCACAGTAGAAAAAACTGAACCGAACCGAATTAGTTTGGGTTAATATACGGTGCACACTTATCTAAAACCAAAAACTGAAAAACCAAACCGAATAACCGAATGCCCACCTCTACCATGGACTTCCAGATAAGATTCAGTTGGAAGTTTTCTATAGAGGTCTTGATTTGGTAAACAGAGGAGTGGTTGACCAACTCTCTCTTGGTGGAATAATGTGAAAGCCCTACACAATAATGTCCAAACTCCTTGACTGTATGGCCTAAAGAAATAGGGCAGGGCCTACTCGTGAAAACGAAATCTCTCCTCTCTCTTGTAAAATGACAAAATAATTGATCATAATGGAGCAAGAGAGAGACCATAACTTGGCCAAACTGCTGACTCAGCTAGAAACCTTGGCCAAAAATATCATGGACTTGGAAGCGTTGTATAATGATGAAGTAAACTTCCTGGCCAATCAAGGAGGAAATTATCATGCAAAATCCTCAAGGCCAGGAGGCAACAAATGATGGAATAGAGAGGGGGAGCATAATAGGTATGTTCCTCCCCATAAGCATAAAAAACCCAAGGACTCTAAGAATAGGTAGCTTGAGAGATGATATGCTCTGACACATTCTCAACGAAGTCGAAGAGTAAACCAAAGTGTGGAAAGACATAAAAAGATGTCTCGACTCTCCAACATCTCGTGACCTCCCATTCCATCTCTCTCAAGCAGTTGGAGACCCAAATGGATCAAATTTCTTCGCATCTTAACCCAAGACAACAAGGGAGTTGCCTAGTGACACTATGGCAACCTTCAAAAATGAAACTTGAATGGGTACTTGCATCATCCCATGACGTTAACTAAAGCACTTCTTGGGAGGCAACCCAAGTTTTTATTGCTTTGTGTTTGTTTTTGGAATAACGGGCGTTGGTTGTTCACGTTGAAAAGTGGAATGTGTTTGAAAAGTGCAGGTTGGCGAGCTAAGAGTCCAGTCGGAAACTCACCGAAGAGGTCGAGGAGCCCGACTTGGACCGCCGTTGGACTCACAAAAATAGCAGGTGGGAGTCTGTAATAGTCGGCGGGCCTAAGGACAAATCGGTGACTCGCCAAATAGGTTGGCGAGCCCGAATTTGTCCGCCGTTTGGACCCCCAAATTAATTGGAGATCCTCTAAAACTCAGCGAGGTAAATCACCACTTGGCGGATCGCCGAGTGGTTCCGCGAGGACCACTAATAGCGTCGAAAGGGCTGTGAACTGAAAGGTTTTAAAAGGCCAAATGGTTCAAATTTTCAAAATCTTTCATATTCCCTCATTTTAACCTCGTACAATCTCACCCGCACTCTAGATTTTCTGTATTTTGCATTTTTATCGCTTTTTACGCTTGATCTCGTGCTCAGATTTGGATTTCATTGCCGCCTAGCTTTTCAAATTCTTCATTCGGCAAAAAGGTTGGTTTTCCGAACCCTGAACTCTTGATTTGTAATTGAACTCAAGTGCATTTGGTAAAATTATGTTGATGTGTGCTGGGCCTGTTCTGAAATCATAGTTGATGTGTTAATTTGCCAGTCGTAGTTTTGTAAGTGTGCTTAAATTTCTTAAATTGTTGATTTCCTGAGTTTTGTGCTTTAAAATGATCATAAATTGTTGGGTTACGGTAAATTTTTGTTGGGTCTAGTTGGGTAAAGTTTGAGTAAGCCGCAATTGTGCTAAATGACGTACTTTGTCCAATGATGGAGCATTGGACGTGATTCTTAAGAGCAAAAGTCATCAAATGGCCAATTTTGGCCAAACCTGGGCAAGTTTGAGTTCCCCGTTGGCATGGGTTGAATGGGTCTTAGTCTAATTGCATAAGTGTGTAGTTTGATTTTGATTTCGGGGGCTGCGGGCTTGAATTTGGGAAACATGTTTGGAATTTGGCACGTTAGGCAATTCGGCGAGCTGGGTCAAGCTCACCGAACTGTTTGGTGGTTCGCCAACGTCCCCCTTGATCACCTTTAATTTCGTGATTTGGCTATAGTAGAGTATGTAACTTTCGGCGGAAAGCCTGAGCTTGCCGAGTTCACTCGGCGACTCACCGAAAGGTTCCTTTGATCGCCCTTTCCACGACCCTGATCCCTAAAACACACTGTTAATTTTGGCGGGCTAGTTTGAGCTCTCCGAGTGATGTCTGTGATTCACGGAAGGGCCCTGTGCCACGCCAACTGGTCATTTTTCTGGAAAATTATCAAGCCAATCCTTTCGGCAAGCCCGATTTGGCTCGCCAAAGTGACTCGATGACTCGTTGATTGGTTCGGCGAGTCTTTCTGCAACCTGTATTCTGCATCTTTTCTTGGATTATTTCTAACTCTATTTAATGCGTTTTATAGATATGGCTAGACCAAAAGTATCAGGACGAAACATGCCACCCCACAAGTGGATAAAGGGAATCCCAATAAATGAGGATACAACTGCATCCAAGGCAAAAACAACAAAACTTCCTACCACAAGTGGGAAGGGTAAAAGAAAGGGAAAGGCGCCCGCCTTCTGAGTCACCGGAGGTGAGCTCCGACAGTGAGGGAGTTTATGCTACTCACCTCACTGATTTCACGTATCAGGACACTTCTTCCAATTCTAAGTGTCAATGATATTTAGTCAGTAATATAACCCAACTAAGTGAGTTGGGGTTGAATCCGACAAGGAGTGGTACGTGCTTAAGATTCAAGAGCCAAGTACAAATATGTTGAAGTCAATCATAGGTAAAAATATTTACGAATAAAAGCGTGGTTCAAATTAAGGGGTGACACAAGTGTCAAACATGGGTTTTTTGATTGTAATTATCAACTAAAACAACAACAATTAACACTAAGGAACAAGTAAAGATACGGGTTATTGGGATGTGATTGGATTATAGGCTAAGGTAGACAAATGGGTAATTGCAATTGATAGTAATAAGCTAGACTTAAGTGGGGATAAACTTTCTCTCGAATAGTTTACCCCGAATCAAATTAGTTTCTCTCGAACAACAATAAGCAGCAATTAAGAACAACCTTCGCTTTAGTCCATTCACTCTCTCGAGCTTAATGTGTGAAAAAGGGTTTAGGATTCACTCTCTCGAGCTGAACCCATGACAACCCAATACGATAGACCATCAAATCAGTAGTCTTGGTTTTAAAACCTCTCTCTCAAGCAAGCCAAAAACATGAAGTTAGCGTTGTATTTGCAACTACAACCCTTTAAATTGAACCACAATTACTTATTTAAATCACTTTTAAACAACATTTAAACTATCAATTAACAATATCCAACAGCTAAATCAACCCATTATCACATAATCACACCCCAAAAATTGGGGTTTTAGCTAGACATCATAAAAAGATAGATATTGGTACCAAATTGTATTTCCATCAATTGGGTACGATTAATTTTGTCTTTACAAAGGTCAAGGTTGAAGAATCTCAAAGGCCAACTTCCAATTTCTCAAAAATGGAAATCTTCAAAGCTAAGGAAAATATTGTCTCAATACTCTCAGTTCTAAGTTCCAAACTTTAAAATTGAATAATAATAAAACTTGGATACTAAACTAAGAATTTAAAAATGTATTTATAGTCGCCAAAAATATGTTGTGAAGGACCATTCGGCGCATTAAGTCGGGATCGCCGATCGACTCGGCGATCCGCCCTTTGGTCAATTCCATCACCTTTTTCCTTTGGCCTTCAATATCTTCAAGTTCTGTAACTTTGGGTGATCTAGCACTGCATCGCGGAACCGTTCAGCGACTCGCTGACTGCTCCTTTCTATCGCCAACTCGATTTTCTCCTTCAAGGCTTGGAACACTAAAACTTTAGGCGAGATCTGGCCATTCGGCGACTCACCCAATGGGTTAGGCGATCATCAGACCCTCTTTTCTTCATTCTTTCAACTGCTTTGTTTTTCCTTTTTGCTCATTAGTGTTCATGCTTTGATCCTCAATCCAAATACTTGAAAATCAAGTATTTATATTAGTTATTGACACAAAATATGCATTTGAGGACACTAAATCTATTAAAATAAAGCCCTAAATGAGTCCAAATTGTGGACTCATCAACACCCCCAACTTAAACTTTTGCTTGTCCTCAAGTAAAACTCAAGTTCAATAGCTCAAAATGGATGTCTCAAAAAGTGCTACACAAGACTCAATCATGAATTCACACAAAAAGACTCAACTTACTCATGCAAGGATCAATTGTGCACTTAACGATTCAAGTTGTGACTCGCCATTACCAAAGAATCTCAAGTTCACAATACTTGCTTCAAATGCAAGTTCAAGCTCAACAAAGGTAGTCAAATGCCCTCACAGAAAGAATGATTCCATATTCACACACAGTTGTTCAACAATTTAAAGCTCCGGAATCAAATGCAACACTCACACTCACAAAGATTAACATAATGCATGACTCCACCTATAGGTTTGCCCGTATTTTCCAATCAACAATTATTTTAGCTCACTTAAGATCAAAAATGTCTTTTCAAGGCTTGTAACGGGGCTGAGTGCAAAGATATGCTCATTTAGGCTCATTGGTTGTTATCCTCATGAAATATTGTATGAACAACACTTTCTTCCCTCTTCTTTATCATTCTCATTCATGCTCAAAGGTCACCCCATTATTCACTTTCCCTGGATATGTTGGATACCCCATTTTCTTTGCACTTTCACAACTTTATTCCATAACTTTTTCATTCTTTTTCTTTTCTTTTAGTTTTCTTTTTCTCTTTTTTTTTTGTATGGAGGGGTTCCATTTTTCTCAAAAATCATGGTTCAAGGGGACTTCTTTGCATTTCTTGATTTACCTTCTCTTTTCACCACACCCCCAACTTAGGCTTTTGGCCTAAGTTGGATATTAACACAAACCACAAATCATAAGGATTAAGGGTAATGGATTAAGAAAGGTCACAATTTCATCAAGTTTCCTCCAAGAAAAGAGGTAAGGCTCAAAGGGTGCTTAAGCGAAGTTCACACACTCACAAGGTAGGCCACAAAAAGAGGTATAATGTCAAATTGTTTCACACTCTTTAAAGTTGCCTAAGATCATCTCAAGAGATTGCATCACTTAGTCAACCGGACCAACTGGGCAAATTCAAGGTGTGATCACACCTGGTTCACGGTAAGCTCATCAGACAAGGCATTGACACCAATGTCAAACAAGACTCCACACTTTCGCTAGTGTACAGTGTTCATCACAAGAGACTCAATTTGATAATTGGCTAGTCACAACGAGATGCAAGAAGTTCATATATTGTCTATCCAACTTCATTTGGCCTCATCGTAGCCGCATAGTTATATTTATTAAATTATGAGCACTATTCAAGTTATCAGTATATTAATCAAGACCGATTCTCAAATTTGCAAGAGAATAACAACATTCAAACAAAACCAAGAGGTGGCACAATTTTTTTTCCGGAAGGGTCCAAAAATCATTTCAATTAAAAACAAGGAGCCACAAGCTCAATAATCCACAAAAACAGTGCTAAACATAATTTGTACCACAAAACTCAATGTACAAACAAAGCGATAATCACAAAAGGTGGGCCTCACCCCATCACAAATAAAAACCATTTTTCCTCAAATGCAAGAAAAATAATATCCACAAGTCAAAAAGAATAAGACAGAGAGGGAGGTAAAAAGGAATCATGTCTATTCAGTTGCTCTATCTATCTGGGCATCACTGCCCGGTGTAGTGCTCAGAACTTTGGCATTAGTGCCAGTAGTCATATAGGAAAGAGTGGGTCCACTAGGACGTACCATGGATGTCTCTATCAGCGATGTTTGAATCACTGACTGCACAATAGTCTCCTCAAGATCTGGAAAGTCTCCATACATGCTCTCATTTCTTATGTGTATCTGCTCCTCGTCGGTCTCTACCTCTGACTCATCAACTGTAGTATCATCTCTATGTACACCTCCAGTGGTAGCCATAGGAATCTCTGAGGTATCTGGAGCGTCCACTTCATCATCAGCCTCTAATAATGAAGTCAAGTCAGTAGACTTTAGATAGTCTATGTCCTTCCTCAAATCTGCTACTTTAGCTTTCAAAGTCATAACCTCGAAGGTCTCCCCCTGTCTGCTCTCACAAGCCTCAACTCTTGTAGTGAGAGTGTCAATGGAAGTCTAAAGGGGGTAAGTGCAGCTAAAATGGCCGTCTCAATCATCCATGGGATAGATCTCTCTAGTCTAGTCGCCTTCACATCACCTGAATGGGCCAGGTGCCCCATCTTCAGGATCATAGCCTAAGTGATCTTGGTGGGCTGGGATGAGGTAGAGGCACCCGGGGCCTGTAAAGAGGAAGAAGGTGCAGATGTACCTGAAGGCCTGGGGGCCGGAGTAGGCAAAGATGCCTCTACAGGTATCGAATCAATGTCCACCTCCAGGGATGTATCCACCGGAGCTGCTCTCCTCCTGTTGGCCTCATCTCGTGTGTACTCGGCCTCAATATGCTGGATGTCAGTGGAGAAAGAAGGGGTAACCTCAATATCTCTCGCATCATCCCGGGGTACTCAGCACACCGGAACAACTCTGTGATCAGGACCGAGAATGGCAATAAGGTATGACTCTGCTTGACCCTCATGGTCATATCTTGCTCTATGAGGAGTCTCAAGTCGATGCTCCTCCAAGATATGATAGCTCCAACGCAGGCTACCTTAGGGTGGCCCAAAATGGACTCATTCTGGGATGTCATTATAGTGTTGTTAATGAAGACAAACCAGAACTGAGCAGCAATGCTCAAATTCCTTTTATCTATGGGGACCCCTGCCTTAATCCACCTCTGGGTGGTATCAGAAATCAATGGAGTAAACTAGCCAGTCAAGTCAACCAAGGACTGAGTAACCGGGAAACCCTCATATGCCTCTGTAGCTCCAAGACTCGTGTCAAGTACAATATTGATGTACTCGCTACGGCATCCAACTTCTTTACCCTGGATTATGACTGACTTAATTGGTATGAACTCACTGGCCTTCTTCTTTCTCATTGGAACTAATTCACCATACATTGTATAAAACTCCTGGACCCATGAAGGAATATAGGGGCCTGGTGAACTGCTTAAACTGGTAGAAGTGGAGGGTGTCCCTCACATCGGAGTATTTGCCCTCAAGTCCTTCTGTAGAAAGCAACTTCTCCTCCAAAATAGTCCACAACCCATCTTCTTTCAATCTATTATGGAGTTGGGGATGAGGAACCACAGGTGGCACTGGAGCCACAGGAGGTGCCGGAGCTGGCATTGTATCAGCTATAAGAGGAATGGCAACAACTGGACCCTAGATGGGTCAGGACAAGCTCTAGCACGAAGCTCTGTCCGCCATTACTGTAGGGGCTGATCATCCTCAGGCTCAGATAGTGAAGCCCGGGAGTCAGAAGAAACTCTCTCCCTGTTGTGCCCAGGAACCTCAGATGCAGGCCTCTTGCCTTTGCCCTTGCCTCCTGTTGGAGGCTTTGTTCTGCTCTTTTAGGAGGATTTGCTCCCCCTTCATTTATCACAATACCCTGTGCTCTTTTGCGGGGTGGAATGTCTAGGTTAGTCCTGACTGTATCTGCAAAAATATCAGGAAAAAAGTTAGAAACAATTCAAACAAAAGCGTATAACACAGTTGCAAACAGACTCGCCGAACCAGTCGGCGAGTCACCGAATCTCTTTGGCGAGCTAGATCAGGCTCACCGAAAGGATTAGCTCAATAATCTCAGAAGAATTTCGCATGTCGGTGATAGGAAGGCCTTTTTGTGAATCACCGAAAACATTCGGCAAACAAGGATTAGCCCGTTGAAAGTTACAGTGCAATTAAGGGTTAGAAGAGTAGACAAAGGGCGATTAATGAGGACTTTCGGTGTGTCGCCAAGTGCACTCGACGACCTCAGGCTTCAAGCCAAAAGTTATAGAACCAAACTTCACATATAGATGAAATTAAAGGCGATATGGGAAATTCGGTGAACCGCCGAATGGTTCAACGCGACCCAACGTGCCCACTTTCAACCCAACTTCTCAAATTCAACCCCGCAGCCCCTGAAAACAAAATCAAAGCATTCACCCATCAAATTAAACTAAGACTCATTACACCCATGCCCCCGGGATACTCAGACTCCTCCCGGTTTGGCCAAATTTGGCCATTTGACGACCATTGCCCTTAAGAATGACGTCAACCGCTCCATCATTGGGCAAAATACAGCATTTGGCACAAATACGAGCTACTTAGACTTCACCCAACCCACTCGGTGAAACGCCAAGTGGGCACTTACCTCGCCGAGTTTTAAAGGACCTCTAATCAATGTGGGGGTCCAAACAGAGGACTAAGTCGTGATAGCTGACCTAATCAGCGATTTGCCAATCAGCTCCTAAGCTCAATGAGTTTTACAGACTCTAGTTTAAAACTGTCTTGAGTCCAACGGCGGTCCAGGTAGGGCTCGTTGACTTCTCCAGCGACGCGCCGACTGGACTTTTAGCTCACCAATCTCTATCTTTCTAACACTTTCTACACTTCAACTTGCACAATTAACACACCATTATTTCTAAAACAAAAATAAAGCGATTAAACACTTGTGTTGCCTCCCAAGAAGTGCCTTAGTTAACGTCGTGGCACGACTTCCCCACTGAATCTTGATTTATGGGGTAGAGACGAGACAAGACATGACCCATTTGGGTCTCCAGTAGCTTAACATATATGGAATGGGAAGCAGTCATCTCATTCAGCAGTGAGACATTCTCTTTTATCTCATTCAACACTTTGTCGTGGTTGTCGACTTTGTGAAGAATGAGAGAAAGTATCTCTTCTGTTTGTCCACCCTCGTACACCTTGGGCTTGATACTCTCATGAAGGGGAATGTACCTGCCTTTCTTTTTGTCCGGTGCTTCCAATTCCAAGATCTTTTTGGCCACTAGATCCAGCTGAGTTAACAGTGTGGCCAATATCTGGTCCTTTTTAATCTCCTTGTTGGTCTTGGCAATGTTATGAAAGAGCTGGGCTGCTATTGCATAGGGTAGTTGTGAGAGACCCCCCAGAGACATTTGGTCAGCCACTCCTCTATTTTTCGGACCAAGACCTCTATAAAAGCAGTCCAATAGCATGTTATCTGAGATTCCATGTGTTGGGTATTGCAGTAATAGTGACTTAAATCTCAGCCACAGCTCATGGATTGACTCACCCTCTATTTTCCTGAAACTTAGGATGTTATCTCTAAGAATCATCATTCTTAAAGGAGGGTGATCCATTGGGTCACTGTTGCTACCGGATATGCTCCAGTTCTCTGCTCAAAACAGCAACACACAAACCAAAACTAAAAATTAAGTAAGTTCAACTATAACTAAAAAGAATAAATTCAACTTAACGAAAGAATCTTAACCAACCCAACTCCCCCGCAGCGGCACCATTTTTATTTCATGCATCAGGACACTTCTTCCAATTTTAAGTGCCAACGATTGTTAGTCATTAATATAACCCAACTAAGTGAGTTGGGGTCAAATCCCACAGGGAGTGGTACATGCTTAAGATTCAAGAGCCAAGTACAAATATGTTCAAGTCAATCATAGGTAAAAACATATACGAATAAAAGCATGGTTTCAAATTAAGGGGTGATACAAATGTCAAATATGGGGGTTTTGATTGTAATTATCAACAACAACAACAACAATTAACACTAAGGAACAAGTAAAGAGACGGGTTCTTGGGATGTGATTGGATTATATTCTAAGGTAGAAAAATAGGTAATTCCAATTGATAGTAGATAGTTGTAAATCAATGAATAAGCTAGACTTTAGTGAGGATAAACATCCTCTCGAATATTTTACCCCGAATAAAATTGGTTTCCCTCGAACAATAATAAGCAAAAATTAAGAACAACCTTCGCTTTAGTCCAGTCACTCTCGCAAGCTGAATGTGTGGGAAAGGGTTTAGGATTCACTCTCTCAAGCTGAACCCATGACAACCCAACTCACAGACCATGAAATCACACTACAACATTTTAGGCCTACAACCACCCTAGAAAAGTGTGTCCTAAACTATGAAAAAGTGTGGCCTTTGATAAAAGGCCACACTTTTTTACTTTAAGCCACACTTTTTTGGAGGTGGCCGATGATGCTTATCGTGAAAAATGACACTAAACTAATGTACAAGTGTCTACGATCATCGATAATATAGTAACCCAACTAAAGGTTGGGGTCGTGTCCCAAGGGAGTGGTTTTGAGAATTGATAGAAAAATAAAATTTAGTTCTAACTAGTCGTAGCTAAATACATTAACGAGTAAAAACATAGTAAATTAAAGGGAGTGACATAAAAGTGTCAAATATCAATTTGGGGGTTGTCACAATTAGTAAAAATAACAAAAATAACAAGAAATTCAAGTATGGGTAAGAATTCTTAGGGTATGACCGCAATACAAGTTGAGATAAGAAGTTGGGTACATGCATTTGAAAGGAAATTTGTAAGATAATGGTGACTAGGCTAAACTTTAAATGGAAATAAGTTTCCTCTCGGGCAACTTACCCCGTTTCAAATGTGTTCCTCTCGGACACCCATTTTCCGCATGAAGACCAGCCTACACCTTACCCCACGCACTCTCTAGAGCTGAGTGTTAGGATATGGGACTAGGGCCCACCCTCTCGGGCAGAACCTCATGTCGACCCACTCTTTAGGCCATCAGCCTAGTGGTCTTGGTTTCCCGACCTCCCTCTCGGGAAAGCCGAAAACACATGGGTGGCTTTGTATTTGCAACTACAAACCATTTAGGTTAAACCACAACCACTAAGTGAAATCACCACCAAACTATATCTAACCTATAAGTAAGCAAGACCCAACAATAATATCAACTCATATTTTCTAAATCACACCCTAAGAATCGGGGTTTTTAGCCACACATCAAGAAATAACAAAATACACCTAAAATGAGAGTGAAATCAAATGGGTATAAGAAATTAAACCTTGATTTAAGAAAAGGAGGAAGAATGGAGAAGACCCACTTCCAACTTGGAGAAGATGAAACCCTTCTTTCTTCAAGTCTCCCACAAAACCCTCTCCAAACTTGAGAGAAAAATATCCTAAAAAGTACTATTCTATTCTGGAAATTAAAATTAAAGTTTGCCTCTTAAAATTAATAAATAAGTTTAGTATTTATAGACTTCATAAAATAGCGCGGGCGGATCTTTCGACGAAGTTAGTCGACGTTGTTGAATGATTCAGCGACTCTCCCTTCTTCTGTTTCATCGCCGTTTCATGCTTTCCTTCAACATCTTCACATTCTGTACCATTGGGCGGTATAGTACTGCTTCGCGGAACTATTCGGTGAAGCGCCGACTACTTCGTTTATCGCCTTTTTGATCCTCTTCTTTCAGGGCTTCGCGTACTGGAGCAATGGGCGGAATCTGTCCCTTTGGCAACTCGTCAAGTGTGCTCGGCGGAGCTCAGGCTTCAACTTCTTCATTTTTTTCAGCCTTTCTGTTCCTTTTTGCGCCTAAGTGTCCATGCTTTCACTAAAACTTCAAATACCTGAAACTTAAGAGTTATCATCACATATTTAGACAAAATAAGCATTCGAGGACACTATTCTTATCAAAATAAAGCCCTAAATGAGTGCAATTTGTGGACTCATCAACACTCCCAACTTAAACTTTTGCTTGTCCTCAAACAAACTCAAGTTCAGCCATTCAAAAAGGGTGTCTTCAACAGTGCTATAGAAGATTCAATCATGAATGCACACAACAAGACTCAATTTACATGTGCAAGGATCAATTGTGTACTCAAAGATTCAAGTTGTGATACACCATTACCAAAGATTCTCATGCTCGCAATATTTGCTACTTATGCAAGTTCAAGCTCAACGTAAAGTATCTAAATTCCCTCACATGAAGAATGATTCCATATTCACACACAGAGGTTAATCAATTCAAAGTCAGGAATCAGATGCAACGCTCACACTCAAAAAATGATGTATAAAATGCATGTTTTCACCCATAGGTTTGCCCTTATTTTCCAATCGACTTTCGATTCGGTTTACTCAAGATAAAAAAGGTCTTTCTAAGGCTTATAATGGGGTTAAGTGTAAAGGTATGGTTATTTAGGCTCAGGGAATTTTTCTTCGTGGGATGTGGTATTCTCAAGGCATTCCCTTCTTTTCCTTTATCAATTCTTTTTCTAGTGCTTCTAAGTCCTCTTTCTATTCACCTTTATGGATTGCTTGGAAACTCGATTTCCTTCGTACTTTATTCCACATTTTTTTTTGAATTAAAGGGGTTTTCACTTATGCAATACCATGGGTTAGAGGGGACTGTTTCTTGCACTTCTTGACTTCTCCTTTTCCTTTTCACCACACCCCAACTTAGGCTTTTTGCCTAAGTTGTCTATTCACTAAATCACAAATTAAGAGGATTATAGGTAGTGGGTCAAGTAAGGTTAGGGTTCATCAAGGTTCTTTCAAAGAAAGGTAAGGCTCAAAGGGTGTTCAAAAGAGTTTCACACACTCACGGGTAGGCCACAGAAGAGGTATATGTCAAATTTGGCTTACACTCTTTAAAAGTTGCCTAAGATCATCTCAAGAGAACACCTTACTAAATCAATCAGACTAACGGGGCAAATTTTAGGTTTATTCATGAAAGGTTCTAAGTAAGCTCATCACACAAGGCATCGACACTTAAGCCAAACAAGACTACACACTTTCGCTAGTGTGCAACGATCATTACAAGAGAATCAATTCGATAACTGGCTAATCACAACGAGATGCAAAGAGTTCACATATTGTCTATGCAACTTCATTTGGCCTCATCGTAGCCGTACATTCATGTTCGTTCAATTGAGAGCACTATTCAATTTATTGGTATTGATCGAAATCGAGACTTAATTTTTTGCAAAAGAACATCCACATTCACTTCACGAGAGGTGGCAAAAATGTGCGAAAAATTCAAAAAAATTTGAAATGGTCAAAATCATTTAAAATCATTTTGCAATTAAAAGTAAACGGAGCCACGAGCTCAAACAATCGTAAAGCAGTTTTGGAAACACAATCAAAACAGAACAACCCAAATATTCACAAAACATAAGTATCTGAAACAAGCACACAAAAGGTGAGCCTCACCCTACCACAAATAAAAAGGTTTTTGTCCTCAAATATATAACAATAATTCAGAGGTCAAATTAAAGAAAGTTAGAGATAGGGTTAGAGAGTAATCCTAGTTAGGTAGTTGTTTCTAGTTGGAGTCCTTTAACAGATGTCGTGTAAAGCAGAAGGTATGCTGCGGGAGTTTGGTGCATTTCCGAGTGATTCATCAAGCTCTGTACAACTTTTCTTAGCATTCCAATGCGCCTATCTTCAACCCACGCCTTCGAGTGATTAATCAGCTACCATTTTGTATGTTGGCTTGCAGCTTATCCCGCTCGTTCCCATTTGGTGGTAGCGCTTTGACTTATGGGAGATTCGGCGCTTCGCCAAACAAATTAATACTTGGATGAGTTTTATAGAAATTTTCAGTAGTTGTGGATGTTCAAACGGCGGTGACCATCAGGGTCGCCGATCAGGTGGGCGATTCACCGAAACCTTCCTGAGCTCACCGAGTTTTACTGACTTTAGGCTCAGAGGGTACCTTGAGTCAAACGGCGAAATGTCATTGATCACCGGTGTCTTCAGCAACTCGTCAATTGGGTCCGCTGCTCACCATTGTGCACCTCTTTGACACCTACCACACTCCAATTTGTAAAACTTAGATACCATTATTTTACCAATATGCAAATATAAGATAATATGGGGTTTTGGGTTGCCTCCCAAACAACGCCTGAGTTAATGTCGTGGCACGACGCAGGTCAAAGACTACTCTTCGTCGTTGGAATCACCCATGGTGTAATCAGGTGAATCATCGGCGAATGAAGGATAATGACCTGTCATCAAATGGGTGATTTGAGCATCCTGCAGCTGAATGGTCATGGAGTTCGAAGTGGTTACTTCGTTTAGCGTATCAATGTTGTCCTTCATGTCATTCAATTTCTTATCATGCTCATCAAGTTTTTGTTGGATGAGTGAGGAGGTATCGTTACTTTGCATACCCTTATACCTCTTTCTTTGTTTGCACTCTTGAAAAGGGAAGTTATTTTCCTTCTCCCTGGCTTGCTTTTCTAATCCCGTCACCCATTTGGTTAGAACATTTACTTGTGCCACCAATTTATCCCATTCATATTTCTGTTGGGCTTCTTTGTTGGTTTCAACCATTTTATCAAGTAGTGTTGCAATGATTTCATAGGGTTGGTTTTGCATTCTACCTTCAAAAAGGTGCTCAACTGTGCTTCTATTTTTGGGTTTGAAACCCCGATAGAATCAATCCAGTAGTGTCTTATCAGTCATTACATGTGATGGGCATGTCTGCAAAATTGTTTTGAATCTCCTCCACAATTCTAGAAGTGTTTCCTCCTCTGCCTGTTTGAATGTCAGTAGGTTATCCCTAAAGTTCAATAGCTTCAAAAGAGTATGATTTGTGTGATATCCATAGTGCTCATCCATTTTTGTTTCTCTGCATTAATCTGATATACTGTGAGTTTATGGTATTTCTAATATATTTCACTTACAAGTTGTGTGTGTCTAGGGCCTTTTTGTATTGGTTTTTACGTGTTTTTATCATATTTTGCAGCAAAGATGTTCAGGCGCGGAAGTAAAGAGACAAGTGAAAGAAATGCAGAAAACGGCATCTACGGAGGTGATCTACGGACCGTAAGTCCATTGACGCTCCGTAGATAGTGGTCGTACATCAGCAGGTAAGTCATGGAAGGCAAATCAGGGATATCTGACCAAGTGTGGAACCACGGTGGACATTGATGATCCGTAGATGGATCTACAGACCGTACTGTTGATCCCTAGATTGATACTGCGAGGGTTCCATGACCTGATTTTTTAAGATTCCAAGTGTGGAGCTACAGAGGGGGATTGACGGACCGTAGATCGATCTACGGTCCGTACTGCAGTTCCGTCGTTTACTTCAGAGAAACTGATTTTTTGAAGCTGAAATATTTTCTAAGTCCGGATGACGGAAGCGACTCACGGACCGTAGATCCATTAACGGTCTGTGAGTCAGTCTCGTGGAATGAAGACGCGTTCCTGAACAAAACTTTCCTTAATTTGTTTCCCTTTTAATTTAGGACTTGTTTTCTATAAATAGGGGATGTAAACCTCATTTTTGGGGGTTAGACATTATTATTCTATTCTAGTTCTTGACTTCGGAGATTAACTTGCAACTTTAGCAATTCTTAATTTCCTAAGTTCGTTTTGAAGATTTTGGTGTTGCAATTCAAGTTGAATTTCTGGGTTTGTTATTATTCTTACGTAAGTTCATAATTCGTTTATCTAAAACAATGAATTGTGTTCATATGATTATGGGTAACTAAACTCCACAACTAGGGTTGTGGGAACCATGAGCGATTAACAAAGTATGAATAGTAAATAAACAATTCTTGAATAGTGTTGTGCATGCATTGATAATTCTTTTGTTTAGAAGTCTTTTTAGCGGTTGCAAACGTTAGAACTCACCTTGTTGCTACTTGCCGGACCAAGGAGGTAATCAACAAGAAAAGAATTATCAACATAGATTTAGTGTG
>JAJOOO010014485.1:0-15078 GCA_029582685.1 Solanum piurae | reverse complement strand
TCCGCATGAACTCCATAATTTTAGTATCTTTGAGAGGAGTAGTATCTTTAACTTCTAGGTCTTTAGTATTAAGTTCATAATACTTTTGAGATTATATTCCTAATCATGGGACTATTACATGTTACCCATCAAGTCCTTGAGTTGAGTAGTTCATGCCCATAACTCTGCATGAGCCCTATAAGTTGAGCAGTCTTGAGATGAGAAGTATCTTGGAGTCCTTGAGTTGAGTAGTTCATGCTCATAATTCCACATGAACTCTCTGAGTTGAGCATTCTTGAAATGATTAGTATCATTGAAGTTCTTGAGTTTCGAGTATTGAGTTCTATCTATGATTATTGAAAACCTTGAATTGAGTCGTTCACGTTCATAATTCGGCATGAACCCTATTCTAAGAAGTCTCTTTTTACAAATTGTTTTAAAACTTATGTTAAAGACTTGAGCACTGAGTTGAGTAAGAGTAAAGGTGAAGTTCATTTTCTTCAAAATAGTATATGGGAACTAAGTATTCCCAAAGAGTAAATGTTTTCACATTTAAGCAAGAGAGAAAACACCGATTTCCAAGAAAGCATTTAAGCTTGTTTTGAGTAATTATCTCAATTTACAGAAAAAGTTATGTTTTTAAACATATGAGCTAGTTACATTTTGGGAGTAGTATTGAGCACTGATTTGGGGACGAGTTTGAGTTCAGATAATTTAAAGTCTCCATAAACCGTGTAGCCAGCATGGGTAGAAAAGGGTCATACTTTTTAGATGATTCCTTAGTGCTTTTTAGCATAGACTAGTGGATTCACTTAGTAGTTAGGTTTTATTCCCCCGGCAAGGTATAGGACGGCCCTGGCAACGTGAGGCAAGATATTGTATCATCACATAGCTCATAGTAATGGTTGTCGATTAGAGAAACTCCACAGAGATATTTTGTATTTTTATGTACACAGAGTTTATTTTGTATTTTCATATACAAACAAAGGTTATATTGTATCATTGCATACAAACTGAGTTACTATTGTATTTTTCAATACATTGAGTTACTATTGTATTTTTCAATACATTGAGTTACTTTCTACTATTTTAAAAGTTTTCCATATATTGCATCTGTATTGTTGCTTTATATTGAGTTGAGTATCCAGAGTTGAGTATACAAGTTTGAGTATCCAGAGTTGAGTACCCAGAGTCGAGTATTTGATAATTGAGTTGAGCCCAATTTCACTGAGTTGAATATCTTATTGTTGAGTTGAGCTTTATTTCACTAAGTTGAATATATTATTGTTGAGTTGAGCCTTATTTCACTAAATTAAATATCTTATCATTGAGTTGAGCCCTATTTTCTCTGAGTTTTACTGAACTATGTTTCTTTGAGTTAAGTTGAGTTGAGTGAGTTGAGAAGAGGTAAGTATGTTTCATTTCCACTAGTTCAAGCTTATGTTTATGCTTTATAATTCCCCTTACATGTCCGTACATTCCATGTACTGAGCCATTTGGCCTGCATCGTTTCATGATAGAGATACAGGTACTCAGGATCATCAACAGGTGCTTCATTGATACCACATGCAGTTCGAGTTAGCTATGGTGAGCCTCCTTGCTTCTGGAGAGTTCCACTTGTACTTTCAATTATATCAGTTGTTAGGATGTCGTGGGTCTTGTCCCAACTTCCATCTTTGTCAGTTAGAGGCTTCATAGATAGACAATAGAGTTTTAGAAGTCTGTTCATTTATTTTGTTAAATGTTTTAAAGACTTGAGTTGCCTAGTTTTGGCTAGTTGAATATACGATTATATTTTGAGTTAATTATTTGAGTTTCAATGAATTTTATTCTGTTTTAAGCTTTGTATGCTTGAGTTAGTCTTCCTCTTGTAGTCAGCTAGGATGAGGGTACGCTTGAGGACCAATAATGGTTCTCGAGTGCCGACCAAGTCCAGGATGTAGGCTCGGATCGTGACAAAATTAGCTTAAATGAAAAAAATGAGGATTCATATAGACGATTCCAACTTGTTTGGGACTGGAATGTACTTCTTGTTGTTGTTGATTTTCCCTCTATGCATTCCTTGAGTTAGTGCTTTTGGTCCGAGAAACTTGTTTATGTGTTGTTTGTAATGTATTCATACTCTCAAGTGCAAACATCTGGAAGCTGCACTTGTGGACGATGACTATTCTCTCCTTGCAACGAGACACACAATAGGTAGGCGCACGCTCAAATCAGCTTATGTCGATGACATCGGATTGAAGAGCCTTCATTTTTTTTGTGAACTCATATATCTTACTCTAAATCCTCCTTTGATAATGATCTCACGGAACTTCCCTCCCATGTGCTACGGTATTGTAAGTAGGGGCAGAACTACAATGTTATATGGGAGGTTTAACCCACTAGCTTTCGTATAGCCCCTATATTCATACTAAAATATCAAGTACAAATATATGTAAATATTGTGCGCGAATCAAAGAAAGGTGGATGGCGTAGTGGTAAATGTGCGGGCAGCAAAGCTTTAATTCCTTTGGATTGTGGATTCAACCCCCTTGGCATTATTGGATTTTTTATTTTGGCTTTAATAATATGTTTTGTGCGTATCTTTTACCCTCTAATTCAATTTTACATATACATAGATTTTTCTAAATCCTTTTTTATACAATAAAACAGAAATTAATAATTGAAAATAACAAAAAGAGTAATACCATGCAGAACATATGACTATTAATTTCTAAACAGATAATTATAATTGCCACATTTATACAAGTCTTATATAAATTGGCATTTATTAGCCCAAAAGTATTTAGCAAATTTTAACCTTAAAAAAAGTTGGCATCATATTGCCCAAAATTTTAAATCCTTTATTTTGGTTGGAAAAAAAAAATAGGAGAGATAATATTCTATTTTTCCTCCCTTATTTCAA
Organism: Solanum piurae; assembly: GCA_029582685.1. NCBI lineage: Eukaryota > Viridiplantae > Streptophyta > Magnoliopsida > Solanales > Solanaceae > Solanum > Solanum piurae. The sequence goes on along the minus strand of JAJOOO010014485.1, from coordinate 12,194 downwards.
GTTATTGTTCCTTAAAACTAGTGATTCAGTTTTTCCTCTTATATTGTTGCTAGATATCTTAAAGTTAGGGATCTAATTATTTTATTTTTCCTTATTTCAGTTACTACATATATCTAAAATTAGGTATTCATTATTTTACTATCATTTTTTAACTTGCAGTAAGTATTAGTTAAAATATTATTATTTTTTCATATGTATACAATTTATTATGTAAATATGGAGAAATGTATATCAATTTATTAGATGAATATAAATCAATGTATACCAATTTATTTGGTGAATACGGACAAAATGTATACCAATTTATTAGGTGAATAAAAACCATTGCATACATATATCAATGTATGAGCCCGTTTGGATTAACTTAAAAAAAGTAGTTTTTAAGTCAAAAATAAAAAGTCAAACTTTAATGATTTTAAGCCAAAAAATAAAAATTAGGGGGAGACCTACTTTTGGTGTTTTAACTTATTTTAAGTCATTTTAAACTTAATTTAAATTATTTTTAACCTTATCAAACACTTCCTAACTTATTTTACTCATTTTTTACTTATTATAAGTTATTTTTATATATTGACAAACACTTTCATAAGTCAAAAACTGACTTAAAATTAGGTTTGACCAACTTTTAAGTTCATCCAAACACCCTCTATATCAGTTCATTAGATGAATATGGACAAATGAATATTAATGCAAACAAATGTATATAATATATATGCATAAACAAAACAAGATTAAGGAATAGAAGAGAAAATTTAGGGAAAGAGAAAATTTAGAAAAAGGATTTTTAGAGAGACAAAAAAAAAAAAGGAAAACACAACTTCATACCGATACAGTTGACAAACCATGAGGAAGGAAAAAAAGTATTTACCTTTTCAATAAATAGAAATAAAATGAGCAATTAAAGGAATGCCGAATTAGAGAGTGAAAAATTAGGGGGAAAATGGGTTCAGTTTTCAAGAAATACAAATATGGCTATTGAGTGCCAAAATAACTATAAAAGGTCCTTTTTTTTGCCAAAAAAATAAAAATGAAATTTTGTATTGCCAATTAAGTCTATAGATTGTTATGATGTGTCAATTTTTCATTATAGAAATAACAAAACAATAGTGTTGTACTCTAAAACGTGCAAACGAAATTGTGTTTGGTGGTGTTTTAATATTTTTTTCCTATTTAATTATTTTCTGTTAAATTTTGACATATAAAAAATATTATTTTTAAAAAAAACTATTATTTGAACCAAACATGAGCAACACCCTTAAGTTAATAAGTGGCTAGTTCTGCCTTTTCCACTAGCGTAATTCCCATGATCATCAACACCTTGTATACCTCATCAATGAACTCTTGAGGATCTTCCTCAACCTTGGAACCATGAAATTTCGGAGGATTCATCCAAGTGAAGTCCCTCACTCTAGTTACCTCCGTACCACATTTGGGTTCACGGGGACCAAAGTCTCCCTATTGGCTTGAGCCAATACTTGAAAAGCAGTCATAAACTCCGCATTGGTTACTTGTTCGGCCAAAGGATCATCCAGAACTTGTAGAGCTTCTTGAGGAGCTTCTTGTTCCACATTCTCACCTGCATTCCTTCTAACGTATTCTCTTTTAGAGGCCATATCCTAAAAACGCAGCAGATAGGGATTAGGAGAGAGACATATAGAGTTAAACTCTATCGCACGACTTGAGAGTGATGAAAGAAGTAAAGTTTCCTTAACATCTAATAGTCACTCATTCATAAATGTGGCGCGTTTCATACTCATGAACGAGACTCTACTCGACGTGGCTTATGAGACATCCTAGGACCTTTCTAAACCTTGCGCTCTGAATACAAAGTTTGTCACGACCCAAAGAACACCTTAGACGTGACACGGTGTATAAGACTCAAAGGCCCTACACAAGACACTTAGCATGCATCATACAATAATATAAAAACAAAAGAGTTTAAAAAGTAGCATGTCATACAAACGAGTTTGACAAAAGTGGAAGTCTAAACGTAAGTCTCAAAGTCATCTATTACATCATAAGGAATGTGATTGGGATGTAACCCATGCTTCACATACAAAATCTGAAATGGGAATGACATAAAGTAATTAATGAGTATCAGTCCTCGGAACAAGAGGACTCACCAATCTTCAATGTCTATGAGGGATAACTACCCACAAGTATGGTATATTGAAGCGTCAGATCCTACATTAGTGAAACAATGTAGGAACAAGTATGCATTAGCACATGAAATGTAATAAGTATAAGGCAATATTCATTAACATAGGCATGATAACATGAGTAACTTAAAACGAGTATGGCATGTAGTAATGGGGCATTTAAAAACTTTAACGAAGAGATGACATGAAAATCATGAAATCATGGTCAAGTATATTAACATAAAGGACATAAGAAAAGCTTTGAAGAAAACATAGTCATTTTGTGAGATATTGACTTTAACCGACAATAAGACCATGCGAGTTATGTCATGGAATGTTGTATATCCGTCATACTGAAGGAAGGCGATTCCACTTTCCAAGGTAGAATCTGTGTATATCATATTTTGCTAAAGGTGATCCACTAGCTAGGTCAAGACAATCCTACGGGGGCACGTAGTTTTAGAGTAGAGGTTGCTACTAGATACTATCCTATTTGAGGCTCCACCTAAAAGCCCTCTCGGTGCTAAGTCTAAATCCCAATGAAATAGATAAAATTCAAATAGTATCTTAACATAGGAAAGACAATGATCAATACCAATCCACATCTTTTTAAGATCAAAACAAATATTAGCTCCTTAAACATAATCCAACATAGATGAGAAAACCTTTCACCAATGTGAATCCATTTATGAGAAATAACTTTCTCAATCATGATCATCATAGTAAGTGAGAAATCCTTTCACAATAACATCAATACTTTCCTTTCAAAGCATCATTAATTCATTTACAATAACTTCATGAAAACATGCATATCTTCATAACTTCATAATTCATAGTTCATAGGTTCATCAGAGAATTAAGGTGAAAACATAATTTAGGCATGTGTAAATGAAATTTCAACTAAATATCATATATTAACATCAAATAATGCATTAGAAGACTTAATTAATCATAATTGAATGAAACCCACATTCATTGAATTGAAACCCTAATTTGATCAATTGAAAATTAAATTAGGAAATTGAAATACTTAGGGACCCCGTGGAGGAAAGTACTCCATGGGTGAATACACACATACCTTGATCCTTTAATACCCAAGAAAATGGAGAATTTGAAGACTTGATTGGAACCCTAACTCTTTTTCTTCTTTCTTAGACCTGAGAAATTTGAGAGGATGAATTTGGTCAAGTTTAGAGGATTTAGGAGAATGAGTTGAAAAATGGGTTAATTGAGGCTTAAAAATTTCATATAGGGCTTAGGGTAATAGGTAAAATGACATAGTATTGGGTTAACCAATTAGAAAAAGACCTAAAATACTCTTTAATTCAACTGTCGAGTCTTACATACGGTGACCGTACTGGTCAACCGTAGATAGGTTACTGGACCCTTAATTTAACCATCATTTGACTGAAACCATGTACGATTTGTAGGTCGTCCTACGGTCTGCACATGCCAACCATAGAAACCAATTTTGACCCTCGAAATTTCACTAAGTTTGGGAGTCACCTACGTGACCTATCTACAACTCGTACAAAGGTTGATGGACCATCCTAGTGAATCGTAAAAATAGTAATGGGACTTGATTTCAAAAAATATATTTTCCTCAATTCCTACGATTGCCATCTACGGCTCATAGGAGCTTCTACAGTCCGTAGATGGGATTTGTAGGTGCAGTCACAAACCCAAAAACTACTTTTTCCTTCCTTTCAAAATATAAGGGGTTACACGCCTCTTTCTCCTCATCTCACCTTTTTATGCTCCAGACTTCAGGTATTTGAACCTCAATTAGCGAACTCGATTGAGTCATCTTTTCACGTTCAGTGAATTTCTGAGTACCACCTTAGTTTGTCTATCATGCAGTCACTCTGTCCTTTGCACACTGTTATTTTGGGCAATATTGATCAAGGTCGGCTTTCTCATTTGGCGCTTCATATTCTCTATTGAAGTCCACCAACCTTATTTGATAGACACAAGTGCTATGCACTGTCATTTTTGGTGAAGTCGTGCTCAATTGGTGATCCGCCCTTCTTGTTAGGCGATCAACACTGTATAGTTTGCACTTCTTTTTACATTTTTGGCCCTTATTTCAAACATCAATCCTTACCTTGTCCATTTACCTTCATAGATACAAATCATCAACATTTTATCAGAATAGGAAAAAAATAGGCATTGAGGACACTAATTATTGAGGTAAACGGACCTTAAATAAGTGCAAATCTACCACTCATCAACAACCCCAACTTAAGTTTTTTCTTTTCCTCAAGTAAATCAAGAACATAATTAGCTCAATAAGGGTGTCTATGACAGTATTCAATGAGATCTAACATGCAAGTGTCATAACAAGACTACTCTCAACAACATGCTAAACTTAATATTGATAAAAAAAACTTCAAATGATGACTAGCTGGTCTCAACACAAGCTTAAGATCACTTTAGCTTCTTGTCTAATACAAGAAGATGTTTAAACAAATGCATTTAAGTGGCCTAACATCAAGAACGATTCCATGCTCTCACAAGGCAAATCAACAAAGGTGTAAGGAATCAATGCAACTCTCACTCTCTCAAAAGAGAAACACATGCAAGTTTGTCCCATAGGTTTTCCCATATTTTTCAATCATCACATAACCTAGTTCATGCAAGATCTCAAGGTTCTTTTAGGCTTGTAATGGGGCTAAGGGTTAAGGTACGGTCAATTTGGTTTGGTGAATTTACCTTTTCAAAGCGTTTTCGCAATCATCATCACCTCTTCTCAAGTTCTTTTCCTTCTTTTTTTCATTTGATAACTCAAACTTTGATTTGTCACTCAATTTATTTGGAATCCCCTTTCTTTCATTCACTTATGTTTTTCATTTTCCAAAAGCGTTTCCATCATAATGACTCTTTTTTTTACAAGGAGTGGTTCAATCTTTTTGTAACTTTCAAAGTTGAGTCTCATTTCATCTTTATTTGCCCTTCACTTGGCTTTCATCCTTCCTTCCTTTCGATACCCTCAACTTAGGCTTTTGGCCTAAGTTGGATATCCAAACATAACACTGCTTCAAAAAGGATTTTTGGTGAAAAGGTAGGGACAATTTGGCTTAAGAGGCTTTCGTTGGTTTTGCCAACAAATAGGTTAGGCTCAAATGGTGCCAACATGGATGCACACCCTCACAAGGTAGTCACAAAGGATTATGGGCATTTGGATTCCCTCTTCGAATTTTTGCCCAAGATTATGTCTAACATTCACCAAGATACAAACAATTTGACTAGCAAGGCAAATTTTAGGACCCCACATACACACTTTCAAGTAAGACCTCACCACACATGAACCTTTGAAATACACTCATCTGAAAATATCAAAAAGTGTGCGTGCGGTGTTCATTGCAAGGCTCACATCAAAATGTAGCTAATCAACAAAAGATTCAAACATATCGCTCAAAAGTGCAACTTTATTGATTTCATTCTCGCAATACCAACACTACACCATGCTCATCATGAGTACTATTCAAGACATCGATATTAAACACAATCAATTCTCAAATTATTATCAATAAAATCTCCAAACATTTCACAATTTTCAAAACTCATGAGGGGTTGAAAATCAAGAGGGAATGAACTAGAAACAAAAGACACACTTCAACCAAATAGCACTATAATATAAACAAAAGTAAAGTACTATAATTATTCAAAACTCAAAATAGCAAAATACAATAAAAAGGGGGAATATTGGCTCAAAAGTCAAATGCCCTTACCGCACCAAAAAAATAAAGTAGTGTCCTCAATGCAATAAAAATAAAAGTATGGGAGGCATATAGATTGAAAATGTTCGGAGGCATTGAAAAAGAAAAAAAATTGGTGAATTGGTTTGCTTGACTTCGATTCTTCGGTTGAGGTAGGTTTTGGTTTGTTCTATGTGATAGAAAGACTCTTATAGAGATTGATAGTCATTGAGTGATGTTGTGAAATTTTTTATGTACTTAATTGTTGTGGTTTGGATGATTTATATGTTGTTATGATTGGTCTGTAATCCCAAGATCGTGAAATTCATAATTTTCAACTCGCTCTATCAAATTGATGCGTTGAATAAAGAAGAGTTGATGAAATATTGTTAATGAAGTGGAAAGTGATGATAAGAATGATGAATTAATTATATTGTAGGATCGGGTGCCACGATTCGACACAATATATTTGGATCGGATGCTATGAGCCATCACAATATTATTGGATTGGATGTCATGTTTCAGCACGGTAATATTAAAGTAAACCATATTAAAATAACTTAATATACTCAATCTCAAAGAACTCATTTCCCAAAAGAGCGTGATGTGGAGGCCTGAGTCATCACATATGTTATTGATATTGTTGGCTAATTACATACTTGATTCATTGTTGTCGTCACTTGCTTATGTTGCTTGTTGCTTTCCACCTGCTAAGTTCTATAGTTGATTTTATGTTATTACTTTATGCATATTAATTTCTATTTTGATTCGATTGATGATACATACTCAGTACACGTTGCCCTGTACTGATCCTTACTTGTGTTTTTCTTTATTTTCCTTTCGTGTAGTGTAGCGAGTGTGCCATCAACTTCGACTCTCCCTCAACTCTAGTCAGTCTCCAGCATATCAGAATCGATGGTGAGCTATTCCTTCTAGCTCTTGTTGGATTGTCTCAACTATGGCATGGCGTCCTTAGTTTTCAAACACAAACTATTTTATTTTTATATTATGGTGTGTTTGATACTCTCATACTTAATATTTGGGGATTAGATGTCCTTGATATGATGATTTCCAGATTTTGAGAAATGACATGTTATGGACTCTAGTGGATTTGTATTTCTTACTTTAATAAGATTTGAGTTTTCGCATTATTATTGTATTTCGTAAGTTGATTAACTAATATAAGTTGATGTTTGAATTCATTGGTTCGCCCACCTAGCAGGTTAAGTGTGGGTGCCACTTATGACCCATTTTGTATCGTGATAGATAGTTTTCCATGCATGCCATCAGGGATCTCTTATGCAACATTCAGCTTCATTCGTCTTCCTTTTTCATTTTGATCGATTTTTTTTCTAACATAGTAGAAAGACTATTAAAAGACATTATCACTTCTTAAGAACTAAGATTTATTCATAGTTAAAAGCATCAAATATATTGTCAAATATCGGCACATCAATATCCTCAACTTAAATATTTATTTTTCCTCACGCAACATCTAACACTGTGTTTACAAACTCATTAACTCTCAATAGTCACAATAGTTTCAAAACATTATTTCGACAAGGCATGTATATGTCTATCAGTTAATACATCAACTCAAGGGAATCTAAAGATGACATCTGGATATCAACCAACAACTTGGCATACACTAATAACAATACTTTGAACAATCAGATATCAACAGTTCAATCCTAATGTCCTGACCATAAACAAGACTCTATCACTTACATATCAAGATTTATTTATGAGGGACAATACAAAACACACACTCGCAGAATAAAATTCAGGCAATGCACACAACCCATAGGCTCGCCTTTATTATTTTTATACCAACTTTATAAATAAATGGACTAGGATCACTATAGAACTTTCTCGGCTTGTTATGTATGCTCAGGGAAAAAATAGGATACATTTGGGAGTAGTGACTACGCCCTCTTTGACACCATCTTCACTTTGCTTTCCTTTTTTTTTGTTAGCCATCCTTATTTCATCATTTTATTCCTCATTTTTTTTAATTTGGATGTAACTCATCATTTTATTCTCTTTTCTTAAAGCTTGAACACAATTATATTCAACTCATGATGATACGTCATATCCCTAATATTTGTTTCTTAATCATATATCATTATATCTTTACTCTTCACTAACAATAGCCACTCTCAACTTACTCACTTCACCTAAGTTGAGGTACCTGATATCCAAGGAGGTGCTCGGACCAAAGAAGCGATTTCAAAATAAACGGGGAAGGTATACAAGTTAACAACAAATAGGTTTTCATTTAGGATCAGAATTCGGAATCAAATGATTACTTCATTTATTTGGTTAGTCTTATAGGCTGAGTGAATTGAGTTCAAAAATGGCCTATGATCCTTTCCTAATTCATTATCTTTCAGTCAATACAAAATAAATTAGGCAAGTTCTAGATGCATATACAAGGCAAGAATAATACAAGAACGCTCACAATCACACATGGCATAGTATGCACTATCAACTTCTAACTACCAAATTTTATACACATAACTCAAGAACAATTGTTTCATTCATAATCACCAGATGTCACATAAAGATTCTCAACAGTCACTAATATAACTAACAACACATTTTGTGCAAACCCTTCTATTAATAGTTCACCGAAAGATCCTCACAGAAAGATCCTCAACCGTTCACAGAGTTTCTTTTGCAAATTTCAGCTTCGCTCTTTTTTCCATTGTTTCAAGTTCTTGGAATCTTTTGCCCTCTTGTCCTCCTTACGCTTTTATAGCTGAAATTCAAACTCATTTTTTTTATTAGAAATGGATATAAATAAACACTAAGGACATACTTTTTGGTGAATTAAAGCCTAGAGGTTCATCACGATGATTTTACATGCAATAATACGAAAAAGATAAATTATTGCAACGTCATCAGTCAAGGTGTTCTTAGTTTAGCTACAATAATATTTCTACTGAACAAAATAATGTGTTCTTCTTCTCACCTTCTCTCACGTGGAGTTATTATTTCTACTAAATATATAAAAAGACGATTGGACATTCCATACATAAAATTATAGACGAAATCAATGTTAAAAAATAGGCCAAAAGTTTGCAGAAGGACCAAAAGTGCACTAGTATTGTAAATAGGGGTGTACATGGCTGGATTGGTTTGAATATTTGTAATATCAAACAAAACCATTTCTATCGAATTTTTTAATTTATAAATCAACCCAAACTAATAAAATTCAGATTTTTCAACCTAGGTTTTTTTGAATTTTTCCGGTAAAGTATTCATACAAACATATAATTATCTTGTGCTCCAAATATTTCTTTAGTCCTACGAAAGTACAACTATCTAAGGTGTTTCTTAAGAAATATTAACAAAAAATATGAGATGACTGATGACATTAAAATATTCAACAAAAAATAATAATGAAATTGCATAAAATAAATATTGCAAATTAATAAGTCATAAAGAAAATGATCATAATTTAAAAGTACTAAATCATAGGGTTGCTTATCATGTGGATCGGAAGGACAATTTTTCTTAACGGCTTGGCCTATCGGATATCAATTTTTAAATTTACTAATCCGCTAGCCAACCAATAAGATATCAGGCGATTATCGGACGATGTATCGGCTAATCTTTACCTTTTTTTATGAACGCACCTTAATAAATGGACTTCTTTTCACTATTTTAAATGTAGTTAAATTATAAAATTATTTCATATTGCAAAAAAAATTATAGATTAATATTAATATAATAGTTAATATAATAGAAAAGTAAATAAGTTTTTCAGCTTTTGTCTTTACGGGTTTAGGATTAACAATATATAATTATATATTATTGAAAAATATTAAATGAAGCTAATATATCTAAGATAAAAGTGTAAGTATGGTAACCTTTAACAGATTAACGATTTATCTGATAAGGAAATTGAATAATCCACCCTACTCCAATAAACCGTTAATTATGAAATTCTAATCCGTTCACCAACCATTTATTCGATAACTCATACCAATAAGCCAAATTTTTGGCTTATCGGCTACGGTTCGATTTCGAACACTCCTACTAAATCATGCTAAAATAATTCTAATAAGTATTAATTAAATGATTAAACATTAAAGAAAAACTAAATTTTGGTTATGTATTTTAAATATTTAAATTAGAGTAAAACTAAAGACACATATGTTCAACGTTATTGTAATTCTTAGTGTTGAATTAATTTTATTTTTTTTGTTAGCATTAGCATTAGTATTGATTTGATTTTGATTTTGATTTGAGCTTTATTAGAATTACTAATATTTATGGACTATAACCTTTATTAGACTATTCAAAATTCTAAGGGCATCTCCAACCCAATCCTCTATTTTACTCTCCAAATATAGAGTTCTCTATTTTTTCGAACAACCAACTCCAACACAATTCTCTATTTTACTCTCTAAAAAGGAATTTTTTTCTCTCTCCTCAATATTATATTATTATTTCTATTTCATTCTTATTTTCTTATTTCATAATATAAATCCTTTATTTCTTTTTTCCCAAATAATTACTTTGTATAATTTCGAATGTGATATGAAATTATATTTTATTCTAAATTTTTAAATAACATAAATTGCAAGAAAATATAATATAATACATAAATTAGGGGGAAAATTCAAATAAAAGTGACATACAATTACATAAACACTCAATTTTCAAAATTACTACGTTGCTCCCATAAATGCTCTATTAATGCATTACGGAGTTCAAAATGAGCATTTTTGTCCTTAATTGTTTTATGTCTAGCTAAAAATTGTTCAAACTAGAGATTTTCATCTACCACCATTTCTATAGTTGGAGTTGGAGCCTCTACGACATCTTGAATTGGTGCATTGGGATCACGTTCATCCTCAAGTATCATGTTATGCAGTATAATACATGTATTCATTATATCATGTAGCGCTTCCTTTCTCCAAAAATGTGACGGTCCTGCAATAATTGCAAAACGTGATTGCAAAACTTCAAATGCACGTTCAACATCTTTTCGGCACGATTCTTGTTTCATCGCAAAATATTTCTTATTTTGGGAATGAGGATCACGAATAGTTTGAACAATTGTAGACCATTTAGGATATATACCATCAGCTAAGTAATAACCCATATCGTATTCTTTCCTTGAATAACATAATGGGCAGGAGGCGCAATACCGCTAGCAAGATTGAAAAATAAATGTGATGACTCTAAAACATTAATATCGTTATTGGTGCCAGGCAAACCAAAATAAGCATGCCATATCCAAAAGTCATAATCAACAACAACTTCAAGAATAATTGTTGGTGATCCACTACGACCTGCGTATTGCCCATCCCATGTCGTTGGACAATTTTTCCATTTCCAGTGCATGCAATCTAGACTACCTAACATTCCTGGAAAACCACGCTGCTCACCAATGTGTAGAAGCCTCGCAACATCGTTAGGTGTTGGTGATCACAAATATCGCTCACCATAAACCTCTACAGTAGCTCGACAAAATCTCTTCATACTTTCGTATTCGTCAGTGGCATCAGCTGGCAAATCGTATGCCAACATTCTAAACACAACGATAATTTTTTGCAAAGTAGATAATCCAAATCTACCCAGCACATCAATGCGTTGTTCGAAGTACGTGTCGTGATCTTTAATTGCATCAACGATACGAAGAAACAAATTGCGGGACATTCTATAACGACGGAAAAATATTGCATCATTAAAGCGTGGTGTGGCTGAAAAATAATCACAAAATAAATTATCATCAGCCACCTCACGATCACGATTGATTACCACATGACTTGGAATGGAGCCACCTATGAAAACTTCATTAGTATGATTTTGTAGAACTTGTTGGAACATGTAGTTGTTCATACGTAGCTGATTTATTAAATTATCATGATGTTTTGTACTAGGAAAAAAATTCAAATCAAATGAAGATGATGACGAAGAAGAAAAATCTTCATCATTATTATTAGAACAAGCTCCAAGATTGAAATTCATTTTCAAAGGACAAACCAAATTACTTGAATATGTTTTGAAATGAAATGAATGTGCAGACTTCAAGTGGTAAATGGTGTTCATTATATAATATGTAATGCTTTATCTAAAAAATATTAAATATACTGATGAGAATCTCATCCAACCGTTTGTAATAGATGAAATCCATCTAATGGTGAATATGAAGATTACATTCTATCTTAATACGGTAAAATCTTATCCACACGGTGTATACATTAAACGAATATAATTTTTATTGTTACGTAATAAAGTAAAACATGTGTTAATTAATTAAAATTGCGTAAAATGAATCATAAATTCAAACACATGAGATGCATGTATTAGATTGATGTATACATTATGTGCGGATAGGTTT